>WYDI02032418.1:32101-56208 GCA_009867235.2 Psittacus erithacus | reverse complement strand
ACAGAGCCTTGGGTGGCATGGTTTAGTGTGAGGTGTCCCTGCCCATGGCAGGGGGGTTGGAACTTGATGATCTTAAGTTCCTTTCCAACCCTAACTATTCTATGATTCTAATTACAAGTCTGGGTCTTGCCACTATATGTGGGATCAGCTGGTTCCATATAAACACTCCCATTCAGAAGCCCTCCTTGCCTTGCAAGCTGTCGAGTGAAAAATATTGCTTCTGTAAGGATCTGATTTCTTACATTCATTCATACTTTACCAACACCTTCCATTTACAGCTCTGTCTTCAGAAAACAGGGGCCAATTCACCTGTAAAACCTGATGGTCTTTACAGATGCTTCGTCCTAGCACAACTCTGCTAACACTGTTGTCTTTTCATGCCTAAGTGACAGGCTGTGTCCTGAAGCTATGCGGGTGGACTGCGCAGCCTGGAGCTGAACTCTCAGGTCCCTTGGTTGCCGTCCTGGAGCCAGAGCCTGAGCACCGAAGCTGTCTAGTACTAAGTCATCTTCTTGGATGCTTCTTGGTGGCTCTGGCTCTACATCTGCATGATGCTGCACAGATTTATTTGGCACTTGGTTTCAGTGTGATTACTTACAAGAACAACAGCAGCATGATGATGATCAGTGTGAATTAGGGTACTGTGTCCTCATACCAGGTTAATTGTTTCTGTGCTTTCCTCTATGTAAGGACCAGTCCTATGCTAGAACCTGGGCAATTACAGCAGTTGTTCTTTCTTCACTGTTCCTTTCATTAAGAAAATAATAATGTTTTGGGGATTGAAAAATGCCTCATTTCTTTGATTTGAGAGATTATACACCTTTGTTTATAATAAAAGGAAGACAGCGAATAGGAGTCATTCCAGAGAGAAGAACAGGTAAGAATGACAGATTGTTCTTATATATTTCTTTTTGTTCTTGTTCTGCTCCCTCTCTCAGAGGACTGTAATCATGTACTCAAGAACTCAAGTGAAATCCATTATCATAATAATGGCAATACTGTGTACTGTTAGTGTGACTTTTTTGCTAATATCTCCACAAATTCTGCAAATATCCAGGAAGTTATGCTCAGTCCTTCCTCTGGAGCAGGAGCACAAATATTTTAGCAGAAAAGCTGAATGTGTATACAGGTTTTTACTCCCAGGTGACTCAGGGTGAGTGTCCCCAGACATGAGCTCCCGCTGCCTATACTACAAACTAACTGAAAACTGAGCAGCCATTGCTAATGAGCTGTTGAGTGTGAGTTAATCGGTCCTGTTGAGAGATTACATAGCTTTTGGCCAGTGCAGAGTATGAGCAGAATGAGTTCTCTCTGTCTGCAAAGGGCCATGCAAATAACAGCCTCCAGGCTGTAGGACTGGAAATAGAGTCCTCATCTCTTTGTCCCCAGTCCCAGGCACTGGCTGTATGGCCAGGAGGTGAGACAGCACACAGAGATGTATGTATAACAAATGCTGCAGAGTACCAAAACCTTCCAGGGAAGTATAGTTAATGATGTGTCAATAACCTCATCTACATCATTCAACGGAGTCATAAACCAAAACCATTTTAACCCCTTTCTTAAGAGGCAGCATTGCCTGCTACAGTCTCTCCACAGATATATAAAAGGGAAGAAGCTCTCAGGATGCTGAAGGATCAAGTTTTAATCTGCAGCAGAAATTACTAGCATCTTAATTTTTATCCAGAAAACCCCCAGAGCTCTGACTAAAGCTTCTGTATTTGCACATATTTGCTGACAGGGGCCAATTTTGAATGGGTCCCTTTAGCTAATGTGAAACTGGAGAATATTCCTGACCCAGTCTGGTTCCTTTGCCTGCAACTCATTCTGATGAACTGGAACCAAGAAAATGCAGATTTTTTGGTGATGGCCTGCAAGCAGCTCTTGTTTGTATAGAGACAGCAGTGCTGCTGCCTGCCTCCTCAAAACAAGATTTCAAGCCTGCTTCCTCTGCTCAGGCTGTAGGCTGTGCTAGCCTGGCACCCCAGTTTTAGCTATCATTCTGCCATGAAAGCATATCAGAGTGGCTTTTATTTTGGTGTAAATGACTAAGCAAGCCGCCAAGTCAAAGGAAATCAGATCTAAGACATTTCCTATATGTTTGTTCTGGCTGAAGGCTCAAAGGACATGTACAGGAGTATAAATTTAGCCATTACCTTCTCCATCACTCTGCACGCTCCCAGTCTCCCTCTGTCCAGAGGAGATTGTTCCTCTTCAGATAATCTCACAACAATCCAGTTACCAAGAAAACTGTCTGTCTTTAATGCCAGATGAGACTACAGATTGTTAAAGGCTCCCGTTGGCTCTGACCTGTACTTTGCTCCAAAGCAGAGGGCAACTGCATCTGTGAAATGAACAAAGGAACAAATTTAATTACTGGCAAACTAACCCGTCAGGATTTCCACTCTTGATAGTGCTGGAGTGTATAGAAAAGGGGCTGGGGTTTATGTGGCAGGTCAAACAAAGAAAGGGAAGGGATAACCATAAGAATTTGAGCTGGAAATTACTGCTAATTAGGATAGCAAAAAACCTGGAGCTGCTTCATCTGCCAGCCTCTTCCATGTGGTATAGACCTAAACCACACTGTATTTTGTTCTGTCTTAAGGATGTGATCCCTTTACCATACAACCTAATTCTGTATAGTGCCCTTCTTAAGAGAGGGGTTAGAGGAAGAACATAAGGAGTTCAATTTTTTCCACTCTGGTCTTGAAGACAGTTTATGTAAGCACCCGGAAATAGCAATTCCTCCTTCTCAATGTCTTTGAAAGGCAGTTTACGCTATTTTAATACTACAGAAAGGAAAACAGGCACACAGATACATGCTGCACTTGCGATTCCTTTGATGAGTGACAGCACAGGCTCAGTGCTGGCAGTGAGGACTTGAACCCAAATTCATCAACAAAGGTAAAGCACTCAGGGTAATGAAGCAGAGGGGCTGGAAACCAGTCACTCTGATGCAGTCCTTCATCAGTGGCACCATGGGTACACACAGAGCAAATCCTTCAGCCTGTTCCACTGATGAAGCAAAGCCTTTGCCTCTGGTGGATCATTCTGGGGTGGGCTTCTGCTCCTTCAGGCCTATGGCATTGTTCAGACGCAGACAGGGAAATGGATGGAAGGAATAAGGGACACAAGTTGGCATAGCAACCTCAGGCTCTGTGCTTTCAGGCTTATGCAACCACAAGCAGGTTGGGAAGGTGCGAAAGGGCACTTCCCTCCTCTTGCACGTGCAAAGCAATGTCAAGCAATACCTCACATCCTTGGCAGTTAAGCAGAAATCAGCAATCTAACAGAGCTTTGTGCTTACTGCAAAGCCTCCCGCTTGCCTTGTACTTTCTTCCAGAGCCTTCACAAGCTTTTGGGCAACAGTGGGAGCCTCCAAAGTACCCTTCACACCATCCATCAGCCATCAGAGCCATGCCCTGGGAAAGGTTACTGGCCTAGTGTTTTTGCTCAGCACCAGCAACCAGCCAAGGGTGCTTCAGGTACACGGTGCACTACTAATACTATTTATGCTGTAGCCGTTAGTGGGCCTTACAAAACGCTGTGCTCCAGTCCTGCACCACAGAAGCGTAATCCTGCAGCTCCATGGACAAGATGTTGAGGGCCTATGACAGCTTCTTGCTCTCACTGCCAATAGGAAGTATGAAGGCTTTAGGCACCAAGCATTTGCAGGTAAGCAGCTAAACAGCTCTTCTATCATCCCCCTATAAAAAAAAGGGAAAGGTGAATGGAAACCATGGGTTTTTGTTTGTAGAATGAATGTCCAAGAGGCTCTTCTTGCATGCAAGCAGTCCACAGGGCTGATTGATTGGAGTTCTGCTTTCATCTTGCCTCATTGCATCCTCGGTTATGAGTTTTTTAGACACCACTAGCAACTGTATCTATCATGCTAGACAAATTTTATTTGCAAATACTGAAAAGGGCAAATAATAAATCTGATGTTCTCACTCTATCTGAGTTAATGTAAACTCTTGCCAGCAGGGAGAGCTTTATGTGGACAGAGGCAGCTTGGTCAGAGGTACAAAAGGGCACTGCGCTGAGCCAAACATACGGCTGCTCAATAACGAGTGCAAATCTCTGTGGTTTTACAGTAAATCGCCTAACAGCTGATGAGATTCAAGCTTTCCTGGATTTAGATACGTGCTGTGTGATGTGAGGGAGAAAAGCCACAGTTTTATTTTTATTTGAAGCAGGGAAAGCAACACAAAGACAACAAACCGAAGTTTTCATGTGAGCAGAGAAAATTCAGTAAGCATCGTTTGCGTTAACCCTACAGATTCAAAGGTTTGGAATTAAGGCAGGTTATTCCTATTTTCATCCAGAAAAGAATTATTCATTACTTGCAGTCTCATGATTTGGGAAGCGGTGACTTCAAACATTGCTACAAACACCTTCAGTGTCCCGTTAGCACCTAGTTGGAGGTGCTAGGACTTCCTACATAGCCACCACATAAGTAAAAAACCTTGGCTGCCCGGATATTAGTGTTTTGATACCTCTTAGTTCTTTGGCCTGCCAAACATGCTCTGCTGTGTTTCTCAGTGAACTTGGCCAAGCTTCTTTAAGCATGGATGATCAGAAGGGGTCAAGAGTGTTTGGCTGGTCAAAGTTATGGTCTCTTCAGCAGCACCTGGGCAAGCTAATCCTTGCATGCAAGACAGACTGCACTGAGAGGTGCTCACATTTAGTGGCTTAGATCTGTAAGCTCCCTTCAGGCTACCTATTCAATCAACCCCAGGTGATGACACTAAGATGAAAACTATGGGTAGCCATAAGAATGAAATGACATCTCCCCTCTGGTTATTGCAAAAGGAAGCTAAGCAGATGTAAGGCTGCAGCATGTCAGTCCTGACTCCACTGAGATCACGCAAAGTCATAAATAGCCAAGAAATATGTTATAGCACACCTTTTAACTCTTACTTAGGCTAAAGTTTTTGTATTCCCTAACTGTCCAATAGATGCAGTGCAGTAAAATCCTGGAATATCCCTTACATCTGCATGTTGTGATGGAAACATCCCTCAGCTTTATTCAAACTGTGAGACCTACACACAGATAGCATCCACCTTCCTCACTGCTGTCTGTCCAAGGGACAATCTGACCCAGCAGGACAGAGTTATATAGAGGGGGTATTGCCTTTTGAGGTCGTGACAGAGACCAGTGAATAGCATAGCCCAAGCTTACATGTCACTTTCTGGCCAGCATACATGGACCGCACAGCCTAGCATGATTTGCTGCTGTTATTTATTTCAAGTGTCTCTATAGCCATGGCTGCTTTGCATTTCTCCTCACCATGGCACCAGCAGCAAGCCTAAATCCAGTGTACAGACATGAGTAGGAAGCCAAATTGCTGGTGTTGGAGGGAATTGTGGGAGACATAGTAAGTGCCTTTCACAGGACTTTGCTGCAGGAGGAAAGAGCCAGCTCTGAGAAGCAAGTCGACAGGGGATAAATTTAAGAATGGGCTGCGTGGCTCTTGGAGGGGTCTCCTTGCTGGGGAATGCAGAGGGACTGTGGAGAGCTGCTCATTGTTCTCCTCCACAGCGGCTGCCCCCCTCAATCTCTGTGCTCACACAGGGATTTACGAGCACTCCATGCCAGCCATTTTCTTGCATTTGGCCTGATGACCAAAGTTACCCCCAAACGAGAGGATAGCCAAATTCTTTCACATCTGTGCTGCTTTATGCTGTCTGCCATTGTCAGGGAGAGTAAAAGACTATCATGAATACAGCACCTGAGCATGATGGAGCTGGAGTCAGTGTCTGTGGTGAATGGCTCTCTCTTGCCGTGAGACCTTTAAGGACCTCTGTAAGACATGCAGATCACAGTTTGTGGTCAGTGCAGTGCTTGTGTTCTGCAAAACCACCCTTTGTGGTCCCTCTTTGGCCAGCAAGATACAAGTGAGCATGCATTTAAGAGATTAGTGTATTAGTGTACCCCAAGCGTAGCACCATACCATTATAGATTTTCTCTCTAGTGGGATTTGGGGGTGGGGGACCGTTACAAATACTTCCCCTTCTTCATGCACTTCTTTCTCTTTCCTGCACCCAAAACTTTCCTCTCACTCTCCAGCATTGACTCTGGCCAGTCCCGTTCAAAGCTAGGTACTGGTCCACCTGTTGTAAAGCTCCCCTCTTCTCCCAACACTCATTGTACCAAGTCAGGCATCGCAGACAGCAAGCATCAGAAGGAAAACAACCTTGTTAACAGAAATGGATTTTTCTCTCCACACATATGGGCAGTGAATATTTTCAAACACAGTCTCAACAAGATGTGCTAATTGGTACCACTGTAACCCAACAATCCTTTCTCATAAGCAAACTAAAGAACAGATGGATATTATTATGAAACTCCAGGGAGATGGATTGTTGGATAGTGGACACACTTGGCTCTTCTCCAGTTCTCAGAAAGGACCCCAACAAAGCACTTACTTAATTTCTGAAACCCAGCCTACAGTAACAAGTAATCCTGAGATATGCGCCCCAGTCCAGCTTCAAAAGCATCAACCATGGCTGATAGAAGCCTAAAGAGAGAAGACATATGTAGAGAAGACAGTAAGAGCAAGTTGTGTAAAATGCTATCTGTTGAAAACAGCAAAAAAGCACAAATGCTCCCTGGGAGGGAGAAACACAAAGCAACAGTGGCTGAAGAGACACTTGAGAAACACAGTGGGCAGCAAATTGATCTTGGCTACACAGGCCATGTATGTCAGCCAGAAAACCAAACACAAGCAGTTCGGTCTGCGTTGGTTTCTGTCACAGCCTTGAAAGGCGATAGCTAGCTATTTACGTGATTCTGACCAGCCATCTTTTGGGACAATGAGCCCGAGTGTGGTCCTTTACCCAAAAGATCCTGGAGAATGGTGGAGTGTCCTGTGACTCCTTGATTGAAGTCCAGTTTTGATCATCCTCTTCTCCCAGAAGGCCTGTCCTCTCAGTCACAGCCTGCCAAAATCCACCACAGAAATCCGTAAATGGAGAAACCTGCTTTTGACATTGTTATTTTGCCTTATTTAAAGCTTGGACTAAACCCAAACTATCACATCTCTAATAGTTCAAGAGTTGAGGATGCAAAGTTCTGCTGGGGCTACTCTTTTTTGAAAGAGGGGATGGCCATGGTGCTCTCCCATGGACCCTGGAACAATGCCTTTCACTCCTCTCTGGCTTCTTCATATGCTCATATTGATACAATGATGATCTTTGTGAAACCTCAGCAAATCAAGGAATTACGCAGCTTTATGCATGAGGTTCCCATAAAGCCTTTCCTACAAGACAGTAGATAAGCTCCTTTGTGAAGTAACTAAATCAAGAGCATCTGCTACCTAAAATATAGATAGGGTTTTCTGCCCAAATTAAAGGCAGATGAAAGGCTTTTGCTGGTTACTGTGCTGTGGAGTTCTGGGTGCCTGTGAAAAACAGGCAGCAACATTTGGAAAAGGAAATGCATGGGAAAATGACCCTGAAGAGAGCCTGGAGAAAGCAGCTTTTATGCTATACACGCTTTAAAAGATGTTAGGACCCAAGAGGAAAGAAGATCTCCCTACACATTTGGTGCCTGCTGTGTGCACAGAAGCAGGATTTAATACCTCCTTTGTAAACATACAGGACTATGTCAAAAATCCCCAACTGCATTAACAATTCATTTGCCTGACGAAAATTACCCTTTGGTTGAAAGAGAGAGCAGCTGTATAACTGTCCTTCTGTAAGTGGTAAGACCTTTGCACATGGGAGATGACTTACACAGGGATTAATACAGGATATAACCATAGTCCACGAACACCCCAAGGATGTAGACATCAAGGAAAAGAGAGAACTGTTTGGCATGAGCCAAGGAACAGAACATTTAGTTTGATGCCATGAGAGTCTCTGAATGCTGGGATATGGCTGGCTTTGGACTAATCTCCAGAGGAAATGGTGAAAGCTGTGTTGCTTTTTGTTGTTTGTGTAACTCAGCTGGCTCAGACCTTCGGAAGTGCCCCATAGGGAGCACTCCCCTTCTGGCAAGAAGATACCACCTCAGATCCTCTTCCATCTCTGCAAGAAGACACCATCACAATGAATACCAGCCTTTCTTACCCCTAAATATCCCAAGCAGCATGCACAGCCCTGCCTTTCATGAATAACCCTGTGACAAGAGTCCCAGAGCCCTCCCAGCACAGGCTGCAGCACTTCTCAGCCTTCAGGCACAGCACTGCAGGGAACTCTTGCAAGCAGAAATCCATGTCTAGTCTGCCGTTATGAAGGTGGTTGAGAGGCAGTGCAGATAAATAAATAAGGAATGCACAACTTTTAAACTGGGAGCTGCCCATCTGACTGTCTCTTGGAAGAATTTTCTTTGCTTCTAAAACCTGACCCTGGGTAGATCCCTCCCTGTCCCGAGGTCTGGAGCTATTCTTGTTGGTGTCACTGGATGAATATTGCAGGAGGATGAGAGATGATATATGATGCTATGAGATGTGGACAAAGAGGAGAATGCCATCTCCCAGGGAAGGAGACAGCAGTGCAGTGAGGGTGGGAAGATGTCAATCAGCATTTGCCTCCCTCGGTGAGGCAGGACTCATACTCTTCCAGCAGCAAGAATGGTAATCATCCGGGTGAGCTGGTTCTGCTGCTGCTGCTGCTGCTGCTGCTCCCAGGCTGATTGATAGCAGTAATTGAAACCGCCTTTCTTTATGGGGCGACTTGGTGTGGTTGCTGCATCTTAGGAGCTCAAGCATTTTGGAGGCAGAATTTGGAGTAGTCTCTGTCATCTGGGGAGGTTCTGGAGGGGCCACATTGTCAATGAAGTGGGAACAGTTAACACCTAGGTAGTGCAGACCTTCCTTCCATGCAAACTCAATTAGGGTTTTTTTGCCATGTTTTGTATTTTTATGCTGCAAATCAACCAATTTTCTAGGTCCAATTAGAGTTACAGCTGTTAAAGCCTAGAGCATGACTGGCTGATTAGGTTTTGAGGAATGTGACATTTTGCAGCTTAAAGCTTTATCAAGAGTAAGCAGCCTTCACCTCTTTTCTTGCTTCTTTTAATTCCTTTAACATAAGCGATCGACATTTGCTCCCTCCAGATGGACCTCCCACTCACGCCAGGCTCTGGGCAGCCTACAGTAAATGACTGCCTTCCCCTGGCTTTGCAGCCCAGTCTTTCCAGCTCATCTAGGGAGTGCCCCAGCCTATTGCAAGGGAAAAGAGATCCTTTTTGTTAAATCATACCCTTGATGTGAAACAGTCCCTGTGCAAACACACAGAAACCCCCTAAATGCTATGTCCCAGGTGGGCTGGGGCCCCCTTTTGCTTTAGTAAAAGGGTGACAGCCCTCTCCTGCCCACTCATCCCACCTTCTCAAAGTGTGTTATTGCTACGTATGGATATATTGTTCTCTGCTTCTCTCCTCTCAGTCTTACTCACCGCGCCACACCTACATATGCATTTATCTGCACACTTTCAGGAAACCCCCAGCACACTGAGGGTTAAGGGGACATCTGTTTATTAAAACAGATTTAATCAAAGCCTCCAGCATCGCCAGAACAGCCCCAAGCCCTGCTCTGATGTGTCTCTGCAAAGGCCACGAGTGCATGGCTGACCAAGCCATGGCCTCTCCAGCTTCTTCAAAGTGAAGAGCCATAGTGCAGAGAAACAGGCATTGTCATCAAAGAGCTAATCCAAGTCACCCTCTTTGTGATTCAAAGGAGGAATAACGTCTTGTAAAACTTTTGATTATGGATCCATTTCCAAAATGGCAACATCCCTTCGCACTCTGCCACCCACTGAAGGGCTTTCCTCCTCTCATCCCCCCCAGGTGGGTTTCCATTTTGCTAGCAAGCCACAGATAAATGCTTGACAGCAGGCAGATGTAACTTTATCACTGCATGTGCAACTCCGCATCAACACTGTGTAGGCTTGTGCCTCTTCTGTATTTTTTGCCGTAATGACCAGCAAGTGGGAACATTATTACATTTACTGATAAGTATGTTTCCTTAGCAAGTCAGTCTGGTTTATAACTCTGCTGCTAGTCCTGGGTACATATTTAGAGAGATAGGGGATAAAATTGCCCAGCAAGCTCATCTGAGCTTTCCCCACTCTTTATTTGGACCTTGAGACAGAGGCTGCTCCTTACCATAGCTGGTGTGGGTCATGGTACTCCCTAAGCCAAAGACAGGGCTAATGGGTCCCCACAAACAGTATCTTTCTGTAGATATAGTCTCACAGCAAAAGCTTGACTTATAGAAGGGAAAGGAAATAAAATCTTTCAAAACGTGTCTGCTTTGAAGATTAAATCATATTCAGTTCAGCCTATTTGTATATTTAGCACATTTTCTTGGCACAGACATAGATGCAATTCTCATTTTGTTTACACAGCTGCAAATCCCCATCTGAGTTAAAAGAAAAGAGTAGAGTCAGAGCCTGTTAATCCACCCTGGAAGACATATTAAATCTTGTAATTCAGAGTTTATACTAGACCTTTACTGAAAGAGATTAAGAGGTTGTCTTTCTATTGTTAGAGTCATGATGCAGGTCTTACAGACCAACTAACACAGCTTACTTATAGAAACTGATTCTGCCCTCATCTGTACCTGCAAAGTGTCCCAACACATTATGGGTTATTAGCTGCTCAGTGGTGAAAGATTGCTGTGGTTTCTGTCAGGATAACCCATGTCCACAGCCTAAGCCTTGGTGGAAGCCTGGCATCATTGTCAGAGCCTGGCTCATGAACGATCTGTGCGTTAGCGCAGCTGGCAATCCACAAAAACTACAATTCCCTGTTCTTCAAAAGAAAGGGTTTAAACAAAAAAGTTGTAGGAAAAGGTATATGGATACATGGAACCATTGGTGACACTGACTGGAGTCAGTTTCAGAGGGTGCCTTTACACTTGCTGAGGGATAATTTGAAAGTGACTACAACCTGCCACTAAAAGCCCAGCCCTAAATAGGACGTGGGGATCTGGCAGTCCTCCCGTTTCCATCTCCTCCTTACGTGATAAAGCCTGTTAGATGTAATTTCCCCTCTCTGTGTTATTTACTGGTAGACCAGACTATTCTTTCAAGATGTTTTTTTTTTTACTGAAACATGGCAGTTTACTGATGTCATATTTTTGACTCCAGGACTAAAATACGGCACCTCCATATGGCTGCACAACATGTTAGCCAGCCTGAATGAGAACATGGATGTAGAGTTGAACATTAGAGGTAAAGTTCTGCTGTATATTTGATAATCCTGTCTTCCTTAAAATGTTTTCCACCTGCACAAAACTGTACACGTTAATATAAATACCTGTGACTTTTACTCCTTCTGTTCGAAGCTTGGATCTGGAATCCAGGATCTTCCTGGAAACCTTTCGGCTTGGATTTGGTTTTTGACAGTTGAAAATAAATACCAGAGGCTGACGGATGGGATAGCTCAGCTCAGTGCTGGCGTAGTTCAAAAAACTGTGTATGATGTGACTCAACATCTCCCTATGTGTGCAGCACATTGCCTTTGTGCAGAAGGTGCTTTAGCATACAGCTTCCTTAGGAGAAGAGTACAGTGGGGTAATCATGGGCTAGGGCAGCATTATGTTGCAGTTACCACCTGGGTGGTAGAATGGTGTTCACTTAACCAGTCTACACTGGTGTAGGTGCTAATAGCCATCCTGTGCTTTGAACAGCCGAAAGCCCTGTTCTGACAGCACCCGAGACAACATCAGAGGCAGGGTTAAAACCCCCCCTGTTTTTACTATTAAGAGGCATTTCAAGACACCTCAGGACTTGAACAGGGGAATAGTCTGTTGCTTTGGCTGTGAACTCTGTGTGTCCTACACACCAGCTATAGGACAGGGCTCCTGTGATTCTGGATCTTGAGTCCTGGTCATGGGATCATCCACACTGCACGTACATTAGCTCACTCCTGTCCTCTCTTGGAATGGATAAACCAGCTGCTACTGAGGCAAAAGCTGAATGTCCATGACATTTAGCTCTGCCCTTCTGGCAGCAAGGTGGTACAGTCTGCGCCAGACTTGGTTTCTTCAGCCCTGTACATCCTGCTAGTATTGTGCCCCCAGGCACTGCATGCTTACATGTCCCTTCTTATGCTACTTTTCAAGGCATGCAAACATATGAACCCAGCATAGAGCTATAAAAAAACACTGTTGGGCTGCAACACAGTCCTCATAATTTCAGGCTCCAAAGTGCAGGGGTGTAGTGGAAGAGTAAACACAAGAGGAGTAATACATGTCTTTGGTGCACATGGATGCCTGAAAAAGGCTCATTGCATTGCAATGGAGATGCAGCCAGTCTCATGTGGGCAGCTCTCAGCAAGACAGATATAACCCACACTGTACTGTATGGCCAGAGGATGGAGAGCTGGAGTGGGTAACTTCACAGCGTAGCCATAGCCACCTTCTGCTGAGGGCACTTTTCTGTCTCTTCCTCTGGCCCAGAGCAATGATTGTCTAGTGCAAGCCCTGGGGTGATCCCTGGACACTCTCCCCAGCAACGACAGCAGTTTATGCACCTTTCAAATCTGTGGGAACTGCTTTTGAGATGATGTCCTCAAAATCTTCACTGATTCAGTGCTCCCCCAGCATCTGAGACTTCTTGGTGAGACACCATGTAACTTCCATCCAAGACTTACTTGCCAGAGGAAATTGCAGAGATGGGGAGTTTCCAAGTCAAACTTCCTCCTTTAGGAGTCTAATAATGTCTGTAAAGATATGAAATAGCCTTTGATTAGGACTTCCTAACTGCTACTTATTTCCCTGTAGAATTTGATTGTTTACAGCTTTGCTCATTCTTCTGTACTTTCACTCCCAACCAACTGGAGGTTGTTATTTTGGGGCTGCATTTAAAACCACCCATATGTGAAGAACAGAAGTTGCTTTCAGAACAAAAATAAGTCATGGTTACATACATGCTTTAAAATGCAGTCAGTCCCTATCTGCTTCTTGCAGTGGTATTTGAGCACCTTGATATTTTGCAGTATTTGCCAAGGAACTCAGACAGCAAAGTACCTGAGAAGGATGGGGTATAGCCGTAATCTTTTCAGACACATATTGGCTAGTTTGGGCACTGTCTTAGTCTACAAGGAAAGCAATTACAAATCCTAATTCTTCCAACCAGTTGCTTAGGCATCTAATTCAGGGGAGACAGCTAGGTGGCTATCTCCTCTCTTCCTCTAGCATCTGCCTGTAGCATCTTCTGCCTCTTTCCCCTTCCTTCTCCCCATGCAAGAGAGCTGTACCTGGCTGTTTCCTAGCTAGCTGCCTCCACAGCCTGGGGAGAGCAGGAGGACACAGATGGGACAGGCTGAAAAGGCTGCTATTAGCCTTAAAGGTCTGTCCTGTTTCCTCTGGGGGATACAAAAGGTGGAGGACTGAGGTTTAAAAATAACAGTTGTCACGAGAGATGAACTGCTTTAAGTTTTAAAAACTGGCTGCACTGGCTAATTGCCAGGAGTGAGAGTTTACCAAAGTAGTGGATCACTTTGACAACTGAGATCCCTTTGGCAGCTGCCTTCGTTTGCAGTTTATATCAGTCCAATAGTTAACCCACTCAAAACTATGGAATAGAATAGACATTGAAAAAGGGAAGTTTGCTTTTCTCTTTGAAGTCAGGAGTAATAATTAGGCTGAGCTCTACTAGTCTTACAATCCTGATGGACTCCAAAAGGAAAATAACTTCCATTAGCATGCTTTCTTTGGACAAAACCCCATATGTTTTAATGTAAAATATTTTGATAAGTGACTTCTATCTAGCACATGAAATATTGTCTGGCTTAGCTAATAACATCAGTTTAAGTGTTAGCTTTCTGGATTCTCAGCTGTTACCTAATCTTTCTCCAAAATGATCTTTACAAAGATTAGGAATTTTATAAATGTAACTAGGGAATTGTAAATGGCAGTTCCCATAGCTTAAGCATGTGTTATTCTCTTGATTATCAAAACCAAATACCTTATTTATTTTTCAAGTTATTGCTAGTTGCAAATACGACTGTCAAATAGCCAGAAAGAAGGCACTTGTCTTTTTCCAGAGAAGCAATCTAAATGCAAAAATGCAAAAATCCCCAAATATAATTAACAATAATAAATTAAGCTTGCTTGCTTGCTAGCTTTAATCACAGCTAAATGTGGTGATTTTAAGGTCACATTCATTTCAGCCAGCTGCCCTTGCAATGGTGACCTGACATTTCTGAGAGGGGCAATCAAATATGATCCTGTTATTTGGTTGTCCACCTGTTACAAAGCAGGGATTGAGATTGAGTTCCCATGTCCTCTGGCTCAGCCATCTCTAACCTTGTGTGCACCATACTGTCTTTGTGCTCTGTGGGAGAGACATTCAGATGTGCTTCATTGCCTGGATCCCTGGGGCCTGATTAAAAGACTGTAAAAGTTGTATAGCTCATGTATAGCTCATGATCTTTATGTGTAATCCTTCCTTGCTAAGCTGAGGAGTTAGTTGTCTTTGTAAGAATCAGTCAGTAACCTCCCATCCAGCCTTGCTCAGTATGCTCTGGTTCAGTACACTGTGGACTCAAAATACCTTTCCAAGTACAGCAAGCTTATGATGCACCGCTTAATGTTCCTCTCTCATATAGCCAAGTAAGTTAGAAAGATTGATTGTCTTGTCTCTTCGTGCTGCTACAGCTCTGGCTTGAGTGATGGGTGATTCCTGGCCCTCCTGGGCCAGCTTCACTCTCACAGCCTGTCCTTGCCAGCCTCTCTGCCAGCCCTTTGCCACCTCCTCCAGCTTTTGCCACTGGTGGGTCTGCCCGTACAGTCAGTTCACAGGCTCCTAAAGAGGCCTTGGCTGCAAGTCCCAGGGTCTGTCCCAGACATGGAGCTTTTTCAATCTGAGAAAGTCACTGCTGAGTTGACTTCTGCTGTCCCTGAGGGCTTTGCAACCATGGCTCCTTATCTTAGATGTAAGCAGTGTTTTTATCTAGCTCCCAGTAACTGTGCTGAGCAGCAGTGTGGATGTGGGGACCCCATGTCCTCTTGGTAAGGATGCTTCCTCAGAGCTACTTTGCAGATGAACACTGACCTGGACATATACTCTGGGGCACTGTAAGGGGAATTTGAAGGGGAGAATTTACACCTACTCAAGAACTCTCTACTCACCTCCTACATACACTGTGCCGATATTTTAACTAAGAATCAGGCTCAGTGAAGTCAAACCAATATTTTAGGATTTATGGTGCAAACATCCATCCGGGTGATGTTGTACCAGAGAAATCAGATCTCCATCTTCACAGATGCAGTTTTCTTGGGATGTGTCCTTCAGTTCAGCCCTGTCCAGGTGATACCTTGAGTAAGGGAAAAGCAACCAGGGCTTTGCCACACTTGGAAGGGCCAGGAGAAGTGATGATACCTGTAAGCCACCTTTGCAAGAAGAGGCAGGGAGCCCCGGAAGGCAGGTATGGGGCAGGGGAGGTAAACAGTTTCCAATCTTGAAGGAGCACAGGGAGCAAAATTCCCAGGTCATTGTGAAGTCTTCAGGTTCCTCAGATAGGGGCGCTGCAGAAATCCCTCAGGAAGATGGATAAGTGCTCTCCCAAATTACTCAGCATCTAAATATAGTGGCTCAACCCTTGCTGAATGACATTTAATCAGACCTCTGCCTTAATGCTGTCTTACATTGTTATGCTGCATTATCAAGAATAATCATCGCATATGTGTGATTAACATACCAATACCAAAGCAATGTATTATAATGTCTTTTTCTTCCCAGAGGCAACAGATGTGGATGTATGTGACAGTGAAAATACCCTTTAAAGGCAGGCTTCAAATTTCTTGAAAAATAAATCATCTTGAAGGGGGTCAAAAGGCCACTATAAATATGTCTGTTAAGAACTCCAGGATAACTGCAGTTCACTGGCTTGCTTTTCGTATGGGGACAGTTGTTCTTCCAGTGGCCTGCATTTTGGGTGGAGCTTGGGTTATTTTGACTAAAAAGATTCCGGCTTTAGAAGCATCATTCTTAAAACTGTGAACAGTCCAGCTGAATAAAAATGAATCTAAATGAGACAATGACCACAAGAGCCTCTCCAAGACGTTGTCAGATATTCCCATATTTCTGAAATATGTCATGAAGTTACAATAGGAAAGAGGCTTCACAAGGTTTCTGAGGAAAGCAGAGCTTTTTAAAAAATATATTGCTTTTTTCTTGAAAAGTAACTCTTCAAGAACAGCAGTATCTTCTTAGGAACAAAGGCCTGGGTGGATCAATTTACTCCATTCACTTTTCCATAGGGAAGCACATCACAATATTCAATTCACAAGCTGTCCTAGCTCCATTTTAAAAGCGCCACTAGTTTTTACCTCACTAGTCCTATCAGCCAGGGTTGCTCCAAGGTTAAATGCATCTGTGGAAAACGTTTGCTCAGTTGCTGCTTTTAAACATCATCCTTTAACACCTGCCTTTACAACCTTGTATTTTCCTCCTGCTGTGTTTAGCTGGAGCCAGACTCAACAGATAGGCTCTCATATGACAGTGTTCCCTAATCTCCCCAAGAAACTCCTCTCTCTGTTGAATTCACCTGTTCTGAACACAGTTTGGGGTTGAATGCAGCCTACCAGACTAAGTTTCACTGCAACAGATACCCACTGTTCTTCAGATGTCTGAGCATCTGCAGAGCAGTTTTTAATACCCTGAAAAGGTGCCCACAGTGTGTCCTATCTAGGAAGATCTGGACTCAATCCCTGCTCCCTTAGGAATGGCTCTTTCTATGCTTCATTCCAAAAGGCTTTTCATTTCAGAGGTGAAAGCAGAGCAGGTAACTAAGCTATGAGATTTACTTTACCACAGCTGCTGTCATTTCCTTCCCTATTTCCACCTGAGTAAAGTCTCATGGAGATGAGATTCCTTTGTGCAAAATGTGAATCCCTGTGGGAGGCAGCTTTTGGGGGACGTTTGGCTGAAGCAGGTAGCACACTAGGACCTGATGTAAAAATACATTAGAGTATTTTTAGCTCTGATGCTGATTTGATATTAAGGGTTAAGCAGACCATTTATTCTCTGTACCCCCTCCAACCATATGTCTGTTTTGTCTGTTTACACATTTACAGTCCTCAGGGCAATGCCTGTGTATTATGATGTATGGAATAAAGCCTAGCACAATGTGGCTTCTATTCAGTGCCTCCAGTTGCTGCTGTTTTGAATACTAACAATTGCAATTCAACCCAAAAAAATGGTTTTGAGGTAGGAATTCTCCTCCCATCCCAGCAGTTGATTGCTCTGACGTTATCAGCGCACAATTCTAGCTTAGCTTTACCATTTCAGTCCAAAGCTGAAATACTGCATCATGGGAGCTCAGGGCTTTAAGAATAGCATCTTTCTTATTCACATCAGATCATTTAGCATGTAATCTTTTTATCTCCTGCTGCAATTGCTTCTTGTGGTGAGTCCAATCTTCTATTGCAACATTATTTGAAATGATTAGCTCTGACAGATTCTTAAATTCTGACTCCCAAAGTTGATTTTTTGAGGTATCAAGCCACAGTGCTTTATTATACATTTCCCCCCAGATTACAATCAAAAATGGAGCCGTGGTTGTTGTTTGTTTGAAGTTGAATCTTATTTCCCTTTAGGCATCTGAATAAGGCAGTTTCCTGGAGCTTGATACCCACAGAGGAAACACAAGATTAAGAGCTTAATCAAACTGAGAAACAATGCCTGGCAGGAATCAAATATCTCTAAATCTCCTTCTCAGTAGCAGCTTCTGTTTAGAACTGTCTGTAACAAAATTCCCAATCAGGAATTTTCCAAAGGAGCATTTTTTAACATGTTGTCATGACTAGCCACTGAAACAGGATTTTTTTTCAGGGACACACCATCTGGGTGTCCTTGGGGGAATATAGCCATTATTCAGCGCCTTGCTGTGTATTTTTTGTCTTTGTTGAAACTGGAGAGAGACCCCCAAGTAGGTTCCATATCAGTGCAGGAATAGAAGACTATTTACCATTCCGAAAACTTCTACTGATGGAAAAATACGTTTACTATCTCTATTTTGGCTGAAATATATCTCCTTTTGAAGAAAGTAGGCAGAGTCCCATCTTAAATGAATCACAGACTTTTCTACTGGCCTGTAGAAGCATCTATGGTTCTGCATCTATGTGGTCTTCTTATCCCAAAGAACTTGCAAATACCTTTATAGCCCGTACATGTGTGATTCAAAGTCGACAGCAGGTCTTACTACTTACTTCAAAGGCTTTAGATTAGTCCTCTCTATATACAGCAGGAATTACTTTAGGAAATTCACATCTGGTATGAAATGTGTCATATGTTTAACAGCCTGCAGAAAGCTTTAGGGTTGAGAGTGAAAGGATGTTCCAGCCCAAACTGCAACTGAAGTTTGCCAGACTGGGATCTGTCCAGGACATGAGCAGTCTGACTGCAACTCTTTGAGAAGGTGCTTTTTGTTTGCAAAAGACTGTAAGTGGTGAGTAGCCTGGGTTTTTGTCTGATGAGAATTTAGAGTGTCTTTGATATAAGGATGTCAGTCTCCTATTAAAGACATCATTAAATTTCTGAGAACAGAAAACTGTACAGTTACGCCATGCAACAGGAAAAGTCTATTTTGTGAGTGAAAGCTAGGCTAAAACTAACTTGCATTAGTACTGTGAGCAGAGGTGCTGGAAAAAGCCAACATGCTAAAATAAAATGCCAGGGGTAATACAAAAAAAAGTCAAGTTGTTTCTTTAAATGGGAAAAAAGAATTGTAATAAATCAATATCTATTTCTAACATTTTGAAAGCTATCCTGTTCCATCTTTTGGACTACAAGAGATAGGAGTTGTCTCTATTCTTGTCTGAAATGGCTGATAATTCCTTTTGCAAAAGGCAGGACAAAAGGCTGTACTTTATTTTAATCACCACTCTGGTTCTAGCTGGTAGTGAAAGCCACCTAATTGGCAGCCCAGAAGAGTGAAATCTTCCACTTATCCACAAAAAAGCTACAGCTGCGATAGCGGTAAGGCAAACTACTCACCACCAGGAGAGGAATGTGGAGGAAAATATGGAAACCAACTGAAAAAGGTGCTCTTCATAATCCATTTGATCCATTCAATGCCATTGAAAACAGTATCAGGGGGCTGTGATGTTGGCATCTGACCATTGCATAAAGGGTCCTCTGTATTGCACCTCTTTTTTAGGTAGCACAATGCAAAATCCAGCAGGCAGGAACCACTCCAGTTAGTAATGACCAAGGCTGGGCTTGAATGAGTGGCTGATACTCCTTAATTTCAGTTCTTTTTTGTAAGGACTCTCTTAGACCTGCAATCTTTTGCATTGTTGGGGATTTGATTATTCCTCTTTTCTAAAGACAAAACTTCAGTTTTAATATGACTATTTTTAGTGAATATCTATAGTGAGGGAATAAATATGTGAGGGATGCTCAGCAGTTTTAGTCAAATGGAGGATACTAGAAGTTCAGCAGCCAGGCCAGCGTCAAGGTCCTTGGGCAGCCTTCTCTATCCACTGGACCAATATGGTCCCATGTGTTTGGTTTTAGATCCAATGACCATCCATCTCTGGCAAGCTTGTCTTGCACCCTCTCCCCAGACAGGTGCCTTGTCCCTTCGCTTGCCCTGACATTGGTGATCCTCTGTCCCCAGAGTTACCCACAGCACAGGGCTAGGTCACAAAAATGATAAAAGTATTAGTTCTTCACCTCTTTTGGTCTCTAAACCAGCATACTGAAGGGTCAAATGAGCCCCAGTCCCAGAAGGAGGGGAGATGGTAGCTATCAGTAAGGAGGAAAATAGAAACATCCCCTACAGCATGGTATCCTCAGATGGCACTGGAGAAACATCAAATTATGACCAGGAAAATGACTGCAACTCCTTCCTTTCCTAACCTCCTCCCTCTCACCATTCTCCTGATATAGGAGCTGGAGAATACACACACAGATGGAATAAACAAAATTTACAGATGCATTTCTAATGGATTAATTGTTGTTGGGTTGTGAATGAAAACCTCCACGGTGACAAACAGCATAGAATGTCCTTGGAGCCCTTTCAATATGGAAAGGTAGTCCTTGGATTTTAAAAGCTTGTGAAACTGCTCTAAGGGCATTTCTGATTGATAAGTTTAGCTCTAGTGGCTCTACACAGTAAGTCAGGGAGAGCCATCTTTTTGTTACTCTGAGGAAAGTAACAAAAGACAAGGAGATGCATAGGTAAGAGGGATGGAAAGCCCCATGTCAAGGTCTTGAGTCAACAACAACCAGTCAGCCTGGGGCTGTCAGAAAAATCCCTCCTGTCTGCCACTGAAAACAAGGTTTAATATTCACTGATAACAGCACTGGCAGAAATATCCCAGCATGACACCGGATAGTTCCGTCAGGGGCATGACCAAGTCAGGCAGAACAGCCTGAAGCCATGTACTGTAGCCAGAGGGGGAAGGCATGTGTGAAGGACAGCAAAAGTCTTCTGTGAAGATGGAAAGGGGACCTTGAATGTGCCTCCTTCGTATACAAGAAGGTTTTGGGTAGAGTTGTTTGGGTGGAATCAAACCCCTTGTACAATGTGCTTTTGTACATTAGACCTCTGAATCACTTATCCTCCCACAAAGCCATGTGTCCCAGAGGTCATTGTGCTCCTTAGTGCCCTTGTCCCATCCTCTTCTGAAGCAAAACCCAGACTATTGGCAAGTCTTTATCCTTCCCATGGCAGAGCTCAGTTCACCTCAGTAGCTTAGTGGCAGACTAACCATTTCTATTTTGTGGTTGAACTAATTTTCTGTCAACTTAGCAAGTCAAATCAGCAAACCAAGGAGTCCAGCACATACCAGAAGTGTGTGTGAAAGGCAACAGGGGGATATGACTTCCCCCTTCAGCAAAAAAGGTACCCCAGATCCACTGCATAGCAGCACTAGTCTTGTGTGCCTGCAGCTGCTGTCATAACAGAAGGTGCTCCTTTGAATTTAAACAAAGGGATTAGACTAAGGAATCAGCTAACCTAGACTGCAGCATTGCTTTTTTAGAATTGAAACTTTCCTACCTTTCCCACCAGATCTTTGTACTCTGTTTACTAACGGGTTGCTCAGATATTTCATTTTAACCTTGACACGTTTCTATCTTTCTATCAGACTTTTTTTGTTTTTCCTAGAATCCCCTGCTTGTAAATTCAGACTGCAATGCCATTTAATCCTTCTTCAGTTCTACATTTCCAAGAAACTGTAGGTCAGGTTAGCGTCCCCTTCTCCTACCGAGGTGATTGCGTTCTGTGATCACCCTAAGCCAAGAAATCTGGCCAAGCGCTGCTTCCTCCTCTATAAGAAATCAGCCTTGTACAACACCTCCTACTTCATCCTCTGCACAGCCTGGCTTCTTGTTCCAGCTGGAGCTTGTGAGAGGCTCCTAGAATAATTTTCGGTACCTGCATGTGAGGCACCATGCAAGCAGGGCCGAACTGTGCTTAAATACTCATAGGATGAGGTGGAAACCGAGTGAAGGTGTTGAAACTCTCCAACATCCCATAGAACTGGGCTTTCATGCTTCCAGCTGCTATTTTTACAGGAGGTTTATTGTCATGACTTAAAAACTAGGGGACTTGCCTGAGGACCCTAGAGCAAAGTTGTGACCATGGTGTGGCCAAGCTGTAGCCTTCACTGTGGAGTCATTCTTCCATTCTGAGCATACACAAGAGCTCTCTGTTTACCTGTTTTGTTATTTTCACTGGAAAACTTCCATGAAATAAAAAGTTATCTGTGAGAAACAGGGAACTAAAGGAAAAGTATTTAGGACTTAGCCAGAGCCAGAGAGAGAGCTGCTGGAGCAATGGCACCATCAGAGATTTAAAGATTTTAATCTCAATGTTGAACTGAGGAGGATGCTTTTGATTTACTGGCAGAGAAACTGCATAAGAACAACTTGCTATGTCTGTGAAGGGATGCTCTTTTGGCTGTGCAGCAAATTTACTTCAGCTAAGAATCTACCCCATTATTCCTTTATGCAGAGAAGAAACTAGAGCTTGCAATAACTCTCTCTAATTAACCCTGGAGATATGAATACCATTCCCCTCCACCTTCTGTAAAAAGCCCTATCTTGCTTGCCCAGATCTCTCAAGCATCCTCCTGTGTAATGCTTGAACGGTCACGTTATGTGATGAGAGACGTATCCAGCATGCCAGGGAGGATGTGGAAGGGCCTACATCAGGAAGCAGCAGCCGTGGAGGTTGGTGTACTCCCTGCAGCAGTGCGGTACTGCAGTGCCTCTCCCACCCAGGCACTGTGGAACAGAAGACACTCAGGATGTCCAGATCCCTCTGGCCCGGAGGCTGTGGCAAAGAAAAAAGCCAGAGTATTATGTCCTACACACAAGACATAAGATACCTGGCCTGCAGCAAGGGAAAGTGAGGCAATTATGAATTACGTATTTTAATCACCAGGCTCTATTATTTATCCTGCCTCCCTCCACCACTGCTTGCACAAGTCTGAAGCTGCCAGGCTTCTTTTATCCCTGGCTATCTTCTGTATCTTTGAGGAATACTTAAAACTGGAGGCTTCCACTGGCACTGTGAGTGAATCCTCTTTCGCATGGACGTCTCTTCTACTTAAATATCACGCAACAACACAGACATAATCAGAAAAAGATCTACAGTCGTTTGCCATGGAAGCCAGCCCAATGCATAATAATAGGACAGAGGACAGGTCCTCATAGGCCCTGAGGATCTGCTTGGCTCTAACTGCTATGACATCTCAGTGCTGCATAGCTCCACCAGATGCTCCCATCCCAAGCCAGCATAGAGGGATGGGGTGACAGTCCAAAAATGAAGAAAGGAAAACTGACTGCCAGTTTTTAAGATGCCATTTCCCAGAACTCTTTCCTGGATTTCCTGATCTTTATGTGTAAGCATGCTCCTGTCTCTGCTTCCCTTTACTGCCTGCAATGGCAGACCCTATTGTCTCCCACAGGTCTGCTCTGCTGTGTGCCATGTGTCTGATGCTAGCTCAGTCCCAGGCTGTGAAAGGAAACCAATCAGTGTCTGAATGCAGAAACTTAACCTTCAAGGAGCATGGCATTATGCAAGTGGGGGTGGATTTGGGGGTTTTCAGTGTGTCATTCACCTGGCATCATAGAGAGAACACAGCACGTCTCATTGTCCATTCCAGGGTGCATCTGGGCAATGGGGACTTGGCTTCTCCAGCCAGCATAGGGATAGGGATGCAAACAGAGCTCGACTTATTGTAAGTGAGCAAGAGAATTCTCAGACTTAAGACTGGCAGGCTAATGGGCAACAAGTCTGTCTGCCAGCTTTGCTCCCTACCTGTGAAGCATTCCTGAGCTGCAGTTGGGACTTTATCCTCTTTCCATACCCTTTTGGGCCAGCTCGGACAAAGACATATTTCTCAGGTGGCTAAGCTTAACCCTCTGTGCAGCCCTCTTAATAGACTTTGAGTCTACTTTAAGTCAGTTTTGTTGCTTTCAGTTCCTTACTGAGCTGGGATGAAATAGTGCACTTTTACTGTCACCAGAGAATAAACTTGAGGTTTATTTTGGTTTTTTTCCAGTTAACTCACTGTTTCACCTCTGTTCTTCTGCTGATGCCTTCTGCACTCCAGGTTTCCTCCTATTTCTTGTTGCCCAAGTGGTGCCCATGTTGTAATGACCTGTTTGCTGAACTTAAGCATCTCTAGTGAGGACAGTGGCTAGGATGCCTAGCAGCTGTGCCCCTGCACAATCATCCACATCCATGCCTTTCCATCCCTTCCTCACACAGCCCGTGTTGCTGCAGCCCATGTCTTCTGGCCTCTCACTCCAGCACAACTAGATCATCTGGAAAATTTTTTGACAAACACTTGCAAAATTAGGTCAAAATTAGCAAATAACTTTGGCTGGCAAAGAAAAAGTGTGATGAGAAGAAGGAATTTTGAAAATGCCGTGTGATGTCACTTAGACATGTGAAAAACGAGATGTTCCATTTTGGAAAAGCCAAAGTTCCATCAAAGTTTTTCAGAGTGACTTCAGACTTTCAAACTGCATTCCAGCCTCCAAATTTCAAAACAGTGGGTTTTGACTGAAAAGTTGACTAGCGTTTTTGTTTAAAGAAAAAAAAGGAGAGAGGAGAGGAGAGGAGGGGAGAGGAAAGGAGAGGAGAGGAGAGGACGGAAGAAAAGAGAAAAGAGGAGTCGCACAGACTCGAG
>WYDI02032418.1:5730-32001 GCA_009867235.2 Psittacus erithacus | reverse complement strand
AAGGGAAAGAAGAGGACAGAGAGAGAGAGATAGCAACAAGCAGAAGAGGAGAGAGGCGAGGAGAGGAGAGGAGAGGAGAGGAGAGAATGAAGAAAAAAGAAAGATTTGCACAAAATTCACAAGGTAACAGTGAAGCGCTTTCTCCTGGCCTGAGCAAAAAGGCGTCAGGATTATCCAAACACTGGTTTTCATGCTTTTACATTGTTTTGCTGAGAAAAATATGTAAAACTTTCTCCTTCAGCCTGACCCAATCGCCTCTGCCTTTCCCACTAAGAGGCACACTAAGATGAAGCCTCTTTTAACCCAGTTGCAGTCAAGGCCTTCATTCCACCATTTAAAACAGGATTTTGAACAGCTCCTTTCACCTTTGGCTACAGGGGCAGCTCCAAGAGTGAGATTGGCTTTACTAAGCTAACAGTAGCCTCTGCAAATCCAGCCTGTAGGCACACCTTGAGTTTAATTATAACGTAAAGAGATCTGAAATTAGTGTAATACACTTCTTAATGCAGCCCAGTCCAGAGATAAAAGCTTTCAGCACATGGTGACTCAATCAGAGAATGAAGCAAGTGGCCCGCTCCATTGCAGTTTAAAATGAAAATGGAAATTAACTTTCCCATTCATCCGTTGTGACATTTGCACCTTAAAAAAAGCTGAGGCTAGCAAGAAAAAAGAGATAATGTATTTTTTAATTCTATTTCCATTAGTCTGTCAGTCAGTGTTCACAGAAATTCTGAGAAAGCACCTGGGAGAGGGCCCAGAAAAAGGACAAAAAAAAAAAAGACAGTTTTGTGTATTTTACGGCAACATGCAAGAGAAGACTTTGTGATTCATTTCTGAAGCAAGGTGCCATTTCCTTCATGCAGCAGCAGACCTAGCAGCCTCCCAGCATTCCCAGAAGTCAGGTTTTCAACTGGGACCTGCTGTGCAGAGCATGTGCCTGGCCTGGCTTGCCCAAGGACATCCTTGCTCAAACTGAGCCTGTTCCCAGCCTGCCGTGGGGTTTGCAGGCTGTGCTCAGCTCAGCTCTGCCACAGGACTAATTTGTACTAGCCCATCTGTGTCTGCTTCTGCATATCAGGGACTGCAGCATGGGCACACAAAGGTGTCAAAAGACAATGTGACTTCAAAGGCTAGAAATATCACCCCGCAAAGCCATGAGACTGCAGTATCTGAGTTTGTGTGAGAGCCGCAATGCCTGATCCTGCTAACAATTTGAGGCATTTATTCCTCCACCATCCCTTTGGTTCCTCTCATCAGCACCACTTGCTAATTAGCATCTCATTGTGGGTTGCTTGCTTCTTTTGAAATGTGCTAAGATACACAGTTCTGGGAAAAGCACATTGATAAACTTCCAACACCTGTAATTATCTGTGGTAATAGCTACAACTTGGGTCCAATGGCAGCAAGCCACGCTATCACATCACATCTTCTGCCTCCTAAAGCAACTTCTTCCCATCCAAGCTGCAGTGAAGGAATACCATCCCAACCAGGCAGCAACGGCATTTCCACTCCATGCTTAGAAGCCTGTCTTGCTATGGGGGACTTCTGAGTACAGCTGCCAAGAATCACCAGGGAATCCATAAATGCCACAGTTAAAACTGCCTTCTTTATCATTTCATTTTTGTATTTAAATCTGCTGTTCTTGTAGGAGGTAGTCAAGATCCACCCTATCTTTCTCACCAGCACAAGCCTGTCACGCACTGCTGAAATCAATTGTGAATGCTGTGGAACCTAGATCACTGTGTGTCTCCTGAAGCAGATCGCAAACCTGAGGGCATAGGCAGTATGAAGCAGAGAAGCCATTTCTACTGGAGAAAGCAGACATCATGTTTTAATTAGCACCTACCTCCCTGCCGGATGAGGAGGACACCCATTGGCAGGTTTTTCCACTTTCTTCCTACCTACGCTCAGCCCCTGCATCCTCGCCCAGATCATTCAGCCTCTGCATGATCTGAATCACACAGCCAGGGTTTATTCATTGTCACATGGCTGGAGCAAACCCACACTTGTCATTCAACAGATCTGCAGATTAACCCAGGACAAAGGAGAGACCTCCGCATCCTCAAAAGAGCTTCATCTCAACCTCACACAGAAGAGGAACAGGACAGCTGAACCCAAAGAACAAAACTTTTTCTGTTCACTTCGCAACGCTCTCTGATTAGTCTAAAGGAGCTGCATCTCTGCCT
Organism: Psittacus erithacus; assembly: GCA_009867235.2. NCBI lineage: Eukaryota > Metazoa > Chordata > Aves > Psittaciformes > Psittacidae > Psittacus > Psittacus erithacus. Next base: position 29,815 of record WYDI02032418.1, on the reverse strand, counting down.
TAAAAGACTAGCCAGCCTGCCTACTCACTCCTAGAAGTGTACCCCTAGACCCTCTCTGCTGCTTTAGCTGGATCCCAACTGCAGTGTTAGTTGGGGTTAGGCTCTTAGGCTGATTCTTGTTAGCTTGTCTACTCACCGCTTTAAAAATATCTCTATGTGCTGTTACTCTTTGGTAGGTGAGACTTTCAGTGATGCCATGGATCACCGTGCAGCATGGTGATTGATTGCACAGTGCAGGCCACGCGTCATGATGCAGCAAAAGAGCAAGATAGGGAGGAAGGTGAGGTGGGAGTTTAACACTACAGATTTGCAAGTGCCCACTGATAAAGCACTGCGATCTGGAAAGGAATGGCAGCATTCCGTCATAATTTCTTTCACCTGGTGACGATCGCTTGCATTCTTCCTGCTCTGTGTCAGTTTCTAACCTGGGAATTTGCTTGGGAGCAAATCATCCTGCGTGGTTGCACACCACTGCCCTTGGTGCTACTGGACACCAGTCTGAACCTCAACACTAAGACTTTGGCCACAATGTAATACCCATCCTTTAAGCTGAAAGCATTTTGGAACATGTATGTTTAAGCACCTGGCTAAAACCAGCTTAAGAAAGGACCACATCATGTCAGCTGTCCTCTTAATATAATTATATATATACTATGCATAAGTGAAATAACTCAAACTCTCTCAGATTCACCAAAATAAACAGAAACAGCAGACATTTGGCAGCTGTTTCTACAGATGGTGCAACTAAATTTTATTACTCTTTCATGTTTGAATTCAATGAGGAAAAGTGATTTAACTGCACCAGTATTTGCAAGGCAGCTTTAATTCATTTTATAAAATAAGCAGAATAAAATTCCTTTACCTAAATTATACGTGTGGTTACTTTTGATTTTTCATCTCTATTTCTTCTCAATTTCTTGTTCCCTAGTTTCTTTCTCCTCTCCCGTTGGCATAAAATGTAATTTTCCTTTGTTCCCCAGATTTCTCCCTCCCTCCTTCTTTTCTTGATCATTTTTTTCTTTAGTTGATTGAAATAAAAAGACAAAAAAAAAGTGGATTTATTTGGTTTTATTTTTTTTTTATCTGTCTGTCCTAAATAAAAAAGACTTGAGACAACACTCTCTGGCCATCAGTCTCCCTAGTTTCTACAGTGGAAGTCACAAAGGTAATAAATTCTTACACGTCGCATGAGAATCAATGACCAAGTGAAGATATCCAAGCTAGGAACTTGCAGAGGGAAAGGCCCCAGTGCACATTTAACAGTTATTGTTCCAGTCTGGTATGCTGTCAAGCCAGCCAAACTGCAGATGGGTATCAGCCAGATGATCGCTGTCTATGTAGTTTGGGCTCTGAGTGGACATAGAGAGAGGGACAGTGGGTACAAATATATAGGAACTCACACTGCAGTCTTTCTGCTGCTCATTGTGACAACTGCTTTCTAAATTTCCTAGAATACATTTTATTAAAGTAAAAATAAACAAAACCCCTACATACATCTGGTTTATGGAAAAGGAGAAAAAAGCTAGCACTGAGAAAGGGAATGAAAGAACGCAGAGAAAAAGATTTTGTGACTAAACGCTGGCTCAGAATTGTGAACAAAGGAACTGTTTCCTGCTGTTTCATTCTTGTTTGGTCCAAGAAAAGAGGGTTTCATGTACCTTCTTGTAAATAAAGCAGGGCTGCAGTAAGGAAATACAGGCCTCCATTATTAGCTTTTTTTTTGCCTCCTAAATAAAACAGTCCTCAGAACATTTAAATTTGGCTTACCATGCAAGTCAGAAAGGGATAATAGCATTGTGAAGTGAACCAAAATGATCCCGACATTGCACAGACCTGGTGTGTGTGCATTATCTTAACACTCCACTTGTGTTTATTTTATACATGTTGTCACATCAGAGCTCTGACAAGGCTGGAGCTGAGTTTCCATTCCCCTGGAAACACTTAACCCTCCCAAGACTGACAGCCTTGTCCAAATGAAAAAAGATGAGCCTAAACATCCTCCCATCTTCTCAACCTTTCCCTATGTCTGCTGTCTCCTCCCACTCCACATTACAGCTTCTAAGCTCTCCTGTCTTCCACTGGCATCCAAACTGCAGTACTGATGGCTCCAGAGCATTAAATTGGGGTCTAGGAAATTCCCAATTGCACTTTCAACTGTGAAATGTTAATGGCTGAAAAACTTTGGGTTCATTTGCTTTCCCTTCTGATTTTGAAGTTCCAAAAAACCAGATTTGTCTCTCCTAACATATAAAGTCTGCTCTCCCCCCACCCCCTTTTTGTCTTGGTTTGTTTTTTTATAAATTGAAGTTAAAATGGTCATCTAGCTGATGGTTTCTTGGGTCTGGGCTTTAGAAAAGCAGCATCCCATATGAGAGATGAAGGTTGTGATAAGGTTGAGTAAGACTGGCATCCTCTTTAGTACCCTGACTCTGAGATTTCTGCTCTTGGCTCACTGTCTTCCCTAGTTGCCCAAGAGATTTTTTGACTCCCAACATTAAGATTCTTCACCCTCATTGTGACGAAGAAGATTTCTGATGCTGAGAAAGAAAATCATATGTATCGAGTGCATCACGACACAGTCCAAAAAAGAGTCACAGATTGTTTTGTTTTCTAAGTTCTCAATAACCTCACCCAAATTTCCAGCTCTAAAATGCTTATAACCTCATCTCGGATTTCAGATGTGCTTTGCCTGATTGATGCACTGGATACTGCCTGGTGACTTAAGTGTTAAGGAAGGTTTCTTTATTGAATTATATTTTCATTCTGTCCCTATCATTGTTCCCCGTCCCACATCCCCTCAGGATTTTATAACCTCCATGCTCTATTTTGGCTGGTGATGTCAGAGGCAGAGCAGTTACCATGGAGAAGAAGGGGACAGGCTCCGCTGAGATGGACACAAACATAGCCTAAATCTACAGCAAGCTTGTGATTCATCAGCCAATTGCGTGTCATCATTAATGGCTTGCAAAAGGGGTCATCGATAATTTTTCATTTTAGTGTATGTGGTGCTGGAGAAGTTTATTGAAAACTTCGTGAAAGCCTGGCTGATGTTTACATCACAAGAAGCCACAACACATGTTATTAATGAATAAGTGGAACAATATCAGGCACCATCTCAAGAATGGTTACAAGAACATGGCTTTAGAAACCAAGCTGGGGGGCTGGAGCTCTTCACCAAAAGCAAACACAATTACTCATTGCATACTAAGATCAATGTTGTAATGATGCACAGATAACGAAAGGAGCTCCTTAAATGGTGAGTAGAGAGCAAACCCAACGGCACTAGGTTGTATAAAGGCCATCTCCATGAGGATGCACTGATGCATTTTTAAATGCTTCTGCTTTTTTTCTGTTGTTATGTTCATTTCTAATGTTTGGCTTACTTTTCTAATACTGCTTGTTATGTGAAACATTCCACTCCTGCATAACCCTCTTTTCTCAACAGCTCTTTAAACTTCTTCCTCATCCATTGCTCTAGGAACATTTTCATAAGGTGAAAGCTCCACAGAGGTCTTTGCTTGCATGAAGGAGTAACCTCAGTACTGCACAAGGCTATAGGAATATCAATTGTTTCCAGAACACTGACATCCAATAAATTCACTGGCCAAGTAAATATTTAAGATCACTGGAAAATCCTGTATGTTACCTGGATTTGGGAAAAGACACTCAGAAACACGAAGAAACCCTTTTTTGGTCATAGAATTCAGCACTGAGATGCTCCACAAAAATGTTCTATGAAAATAACTTTGCATGTTATTTCTTAGGAATAGGAAATATTCTCAGCTTATGAGTACTGAATAATAATAACAGAGTTCAGAGTTATTTGTTTTCTCTGTTTCCTTTATGGTTGGAGGTTTTTATCCTCATCACAAGGCTGCTGGGAGTATTTTTCCCTCTAACATGCTAGTAAAGAGGCTAAATTGAAACACCAAATTCAGTTCACATCCAACACATGCAACACATCCAACACATGCAGAACTGCATCCAGTTCATTCTCCTATAGTTTTTCAATGTTCTGAAAACTGTCAAGTATAAAAATGTAGTTAAAATGACAGCAGTAAGAACTCTCTGAATCTTGGCAAAAAATGCTCATTATTGCAGAGTCGAACTTCTAGTTGAGGTGTTGTAATAGCTATAACTGGGTTCTCCAGTGATTATTAAACTGGGTTCTCCAGTGATTATTAAACATGATCACCCAGAAGCATCTCCCAGCTCTGGAATTTCTATAACCACTGATTTTTGGAAGGGTTCTCATGAGGCAAGACTACTCAAGCTATACGCTACATGCTGTACTCTTCCTTATGCATCCAGAACTCTCTGCTGGAAGAGGCAAAGGGAAAATGGGTCTTGGGCTTTTTTTACCTTAGTTTCACTGACACAAATCACATGAATCTAACCTGGAAATCATGATTCTTGTTTCTGTCACCACATTGGATGCACACTGGGAGAAGTATGAGTCTGCTAACAGGTATCTTTTTCATCTTGCAGCTCACTGCTGTAAATGCAACTGCTCTTTAACAGCTTATGTAGTTGTAATTGCTGTCGTGCCTTCAGGATCCAGGATCCCAGAGAGCACTTTTCTGTGAATATGGCTGTGCTGAGACTGGAATCAGTGCTGTTCCTAAAGCCAGGGCAAAGACATTGCACCAGTGAAAAGGGCTGAGAATCATTGTCTGGAAGCTGCTACAGCACTAGCATTAATATTACGATTATTTTTAGACAGCTTCACCCATTTTAATATTCAATACCAGCACCTTTTTAAGTCTTTGAGATTTATATTTGATAATATTCATTTACAGGGTCAGTTGTGATGGTAATCATCCCTCTGCTAAATCTGGGGTTCTGCAATGTGGTGATACTTCCTTTTCCCTAAAGGTCCTGATCCCTCTCAACTGCACTTGTCCTCCACCATGAAAAAGGGAGCTGTGCTCAGGCAAGAAAGCATCATAGTATCCTTCAGAAATACATCCCACCCTGCTAGGGTAGGGAAAGGCAAAAAAACACCTTAATGAAATAACGAAAGACTCCCAGTTGTGCTGTAGTACAAAGGAATATCTTGTTCTTTTTGAGATCCATGTGGGAAGCTTAAAATGAATTAGTTTGTTTTATGGATTTTTAACTTCAAAGTCAAGCAACACCATGTATAACAAATTATGGGAATGGGGGATCCTGCCACAAATCTGCAGTTCGAAGAGGAGAAATACATCTTTTTCCCCATTTATTTCCTTTTCTGACCCCCCATCTTCCAGCTAAGGGAGCACCCCTGCAGCGTGCTTTTCATGAAGCAAAACCCATTTGTTTTGATGGCTGGAACTCAGGGAAGCAGGAGTAAACATTCTCAGTGAAGCACCAATGTAAATCTATTTAACGATGTGAGTTTGCAATGACCAAACCACATCTTGTACTCAAAAGCCACTCATATAACCAAACTGAAGTACCCAGAGACTGTCTGGGAGCTGTTTTCAGAAGAAGAAATGTTCTGTTCTGTTATCTGGGATGTCCCAGGAATATCCTGCAGAGAAGATGTTGTTTCCAAAGGGTGTCCTAAGTGGGTGCTTATGGAATGACCCTCTGTGCAAACTGGGAGAGACCTGGGATGCAGTACGGCAAAACATTTGTGGAAAGCCATCTGAATTTTCCTTTAGCATGTTTAGAGAAGGTCTGCTGTCTTCCTCCCAGGATGAGTATTGACACCAATTTTCATTCCTGGCTTTGATGGAAAATCAAAAAGGATTTTTTTTCTCTCTGAAATCCCAACATTTTTCTTTCCCCTATGACAAAGAAAAGGTTTGGAAGATGAAGGTTTGGAAAGAAAACCCCTATTGTTTTTAGTTTGCTGACCAAGTTTGCCTACCAACAATTCAAAGACCCTTGCCTGTGCCCCCTTCATCCCATTTCTGCTGAAATCCACTCTCCTCAGGGTTAGACGTCACTGCCTGAAGGCTCTCAGAGCAATGGTTCCCAAGATGATAGATTTACAGCTGCCTCAAAGCAAATCATCTGAAGGTGGTCACTGCTGCATGTCACAGCCTGCAGGCTCACCACAAATTGCCTTTGGCAAATCAAGTATGACTGACCTTTTTCTGAGTCATTTATTTCACTGTACCTGCCATTACTTGTTCCACTCTGCGGTACTGCAGGTCCATCCTGACGGCCTCAATACTTAGAGACAATGCTTCCCTCCTCCTTTCTGATTCTAGGTATTAATCAACATGCTTGCATCTCTTTCTGCTGCATTCTGCATGTTATCCTGGACATGGGAGCTATTCTGCCACTGCCTCTGCACAGCAATAGCACTTTTGGGCTCAGGGCTGGGTGAAAACCAGTCCCAAGAGGAGGTGCTGGCCTTCCTTTCTTTTGGGATGGGAGGTATGTTGAAACACTTGCTGGGTAACCCATTTTACCATTGAATCTCGCACTGGCTGTTAGAAAACAGTCACATGTGAAACCCAGATGAGTGAGGGGCCAAACTAGAGGTCCTCAGGAATGCACACAAGAAGCAGGAGTGCAGCCTGCACTCCCCTGGGGCCCAAAACAGGCTCTGCCCTAGCTGCAAGGAGATGGGCTGTATCTAGTCCTACTACCTCTACCTGTGGATATCCTACCAGGCATATCACAGCATGCCTTACTGTAGAACAGATAGATACAGCTTTTAGGTGGAGAGCACATGTCCAGGAGTAGCCCATATCTCCTGGTACCCTATGTCCTTGTGTTTGAGGACTGGAGGTCCCTTTGGTGTAGAGAAGGCCAGAGAGAAAGCATGTTCTTCAATGGCAGGATGTGCTTATCTTGGTGGATGCTGGCACTTTTTCCAACTTGGCCAAGCATGTGGCTGGCCAGCTACTGGCGTCTGTTAACTGTGAGCATGCTGCCTCACTGATGTCTCCTCTGCTTCCTCCCATAACAACCCCACTCTTGTGCCCTTAGCTACTGTCTTTGGCGTCTCTGCAATGTCCCATCCCTGATCTTCCTCCTTGATGTAGGTTCCCCGTGACCTTTCTCATATTTCCGTCTATGCAATCTGTGGCAGCCATTAGCACCAAACACCTACTCTCTCATCTGCCCTTCCTCCTTCTTTCTGGAACTGTCATTGATACTGCCTTCCCCTCTGTCCCATGGGTGTCAAAATCTGTTCTGACGGTCAGCTCCCTTGTCCTTCTGCTCCTTCCCTTGCCTGATCATTAATTTCCACAGGTTTAGTTCAGCAGTCCAGGGGTGGCAGGAACCTGTGGACTGAGGCTGTTTCTGCCCATGTGTACACACACTATAAGCAGAGGTTTGTGCCAGCTGCTGAGACCAGAATGCAGGGATTCATCCAGCCATGATCCTGTTTTTACAAAATAGATAAATAAAGTATGGTGAGAAATTGCAGCCATTTTCCTATTTTGGGATGCAGTAAACTGCAAGTCACTGGTTATTTATGCTGTTAGTGTTTTCAGCTGGCAGTTCTCAGGGGTCTTTTGGAACAAGAAGCTACAGTTTCCTATGGCTGAGGGGCATAATGATTTATAACTTATAGATGAGTGCACACACACGAAGTCTTGCATGTACCAAAAGTGGCAAAACCCAAGCAACGCACCAGAACTGCGGGCAATCACATAGTCACACACTTCCCACCTGCAGAAACCTTACTTAGAGAAGGACAGTGAGGAACTGTCAGAGGTAATGGGATGTGGCCATCTCCACAAATCCACATCACCAGGCTCTGTCGTACAAGGCAGACTCTGCCATTGCTAATCAGGTCCCCTCTGGACAGAGTGAGTCAACTCTGAGCAATAAATTATTAGGAAAACAACCACCATGGATCCACTGGGACTTCTCTAAAAAACCATTTCTGCTTCATTCCCACTGATCCAGCTTTACTCATCCCTACTAATGCAAACTACACCCCCCCGGGAAAATACTAACACAGCATGAAACCAACCTTCACTCCTTGTCTGAACACCCAACACAGATCCCATTCCATGAAAGCCACTAGAGCAGGGTGACTGGTGCAGGCTGGGGTACACACCATCTACTTTCAATGCCCTGTCCATCCTGTGGTAACTGTGATACCCTTGTGCCACGCACAATAACAAAAAATAACAAAACGCAGCGGGCAGGATCGTGGGCAGGGCTATAGTTTAATTTCAGTAAATGGTGCTTGCCAGAAATAGGCTTTTCCTTTTTAATTCTATAGATTGAGAAGAGGCTTCTGTCCCTCTATGTCTATTAAGTATGGATCTCAGAAACATATTTAGTCCCCAGGGGACAAAATAAAGCTCCTGAATGGAATTGCTGTAGGCCCAAGCATAAGCAAGTGCTCTTCTGGTAAACTGGAAGCATCCCAAAGGTACTGATGATTATGGATTTGATAGAGTTTCTAAATCATGTAATTGTGGGATTAGTCTCCAGGAAAACTGCCATGGACATCAAAGAAGTTCAGATCAAGGGCTCTATTTCAAGTAAATATTTAAAGGAACCTCATGTCCTTTCCATTTCTTCTTGCAGCCTTCTCCAGATCTCATGTTCATCTGCCTGGTAAGTACTGTAACTTTCCATGCATTGGCATGGCTCTACACAAACAGTAGGTAAGAAGCAAAAATTAGGCAGAGTAGCAGAGGACACTCCTATAAGGGACAAAGCTCATAGCCCTGCGTTCCCAAGCTCATAGCCCTGAGGTCCCAAATAGCATTGGGAGGGCACTGCTGCAAAGAGGAACCTGGCACCGGGCATGGAACTGGTCCTCTCCCTTGAGTCTGCTGCAGATGTCAAGGCCGAGAGAAGAACAGGCAGGTAGGGGACTGAAGGCTGGAGATCTGGGGCTGAGCAGTGTGTGTCCTTATGAAACAGTCATAAGGACTCCAAACAGTCCTCCTTGGAGCCAGCTGTGTGTTTTGTCTAAAGCCAATGTCTCATTTGAGCTGCTTGAGAAGAGGCACTGAGGAGCCCCTATTGTAAACGCCATAAAGAAACACAAAGGAGAGAGCCCAGAGTAAAAAATATTTCCATAATAAAACTGTCAAGGGGTAATGAGAGACTAGAAAACCTTTGCAACGCCAAGTAATTAAGAACAGTGACGCCCTCTCCAAGCACTTGGGATGAACCGTCTCCTTCATACTCTAATTGGAGATGAGCAGTTCTGGGTGAGATGGACATGCAGGGTATGTATCACCAGGGGAGTAGGTGACCCAGGGAAGAGAGCCCAGGAGCTGCAGGGGTTGGGTACGTGGCTTGAGCTCCTGCCAAGGAGCATAGAAATCCCTGCTCCCCTGTGGGCTTCCCGATGCTTCTTCCACAGTCTCTCCAAATTAGGTCACTCCCACACAGCCTGCAAGTAGCAGCAGCCAACGCTGGACCACCCAGGGCAACGGGGAGGAGGCTAATGAAGATGAAGCAGAACCACAGATGACATGATGCAAGGGTGGGTTGGGCAATGGAAGCATACACTCCAGTGGATGAGGGGAAAAAAAAGGTCTTCACGGATGATGGTAGAACATGATTTCTGAGCTGTGGCCCAGTCTAGGGTGGGAAGTCTTCATGGCATGATGCTCTGTGCAGGTACCCAGCACAGGCTTGCACATGGGGGTCTATTGGTGGCCTCATTGCACCCACAGCATGGTGGGTCCCCAGCTGGGGTGATTTCCTGCCAACAGAAGAGAGCTGACTCGGCCACAGGCATTGGTTGACTCTGCCCAGCTGAGACACAGCTGCCCCCCTTGCTCAGCTCTCAGTAGGGGTTTACTGGCATGGTCTGAAATGGGGTGTCAGGGCCCCAGATTATTTCTCCATTAAATACTAAGAATACCCCTCCTCCTATGAGCCATTTGGGACTTATCTTCTCAGGACTGGACCAGAGGTTGCTTTGCATCTCACAGCCCTTTTCCTGCCCATACTGCTTTTATCAGAGGGCTGGCTACCTGAGGCAGTGAGGAATAACAACAACAGACCACTGAAACACAGTTTTCCTCTCTCCTTCTGCTATTCCCAGCTTCCCAGGCCACAGGGAGTCCTACCAAGTAGATGCCAGATGGGAATAAAGGACTTTCTAGAGGAAATGGTGAGGAACACAAGATCTGTATGTTCTTACAGACTCTTACAGGAGTTTGGTTCACCTTTGGGTTTGCAAAGACAGTCTGTCCAACAGGCACAGGTTTACCCTCAGGCTGGTTATTCCTCTTCCTCACTATAATTAGGAGAAAATGGAGAAAAATCCCAATGGAGAAAAATCATATTTGTTTCAGCTCACAGAGCTAAACAAAACAGGCTGTGGCCCCTGAAAGCCACTCGCACACTTTATGACTCAAAGGAAAGGCATGGACTACTGTGGGACCAGGAAAAAGGTTCATGTTTTGGAACAAATCACCTGCTGTCTTCAGCCCAGAAGCTGTGGAATGAAAGCGCACCAAATGCAAATGTGGAAACCAAGACAACCAAGAACCGATGGGCTTTGTAACCCCAACAGATCAGTATCAGACAGGGCAGCCCAGAAAAACCTGCAGCCTCAAATAGTCCTTTGTTGGATTGAGAGCAGAAGCTACTTCCGTTTCAGAAGCACTGGAGTCACTCACACGCCAGGTATAAAACATGAACACCCGACACTTGGCGCTGTGCAGCTACCTGACAAAGGCATTAAGTTGGTTGGACTCGATTGAAGCACAGTCTTTTTATATTTTCAAAACACCAAGTTCTGTGCAAGTATTCCGGTTGCCATGGCAATGTGGTACATTTGTTCCCGGGTGTTATTTCCCATCACAATTAGTTGGGCTTTTTCTTTTTTTCCACCTAGAACTTTGCCCAACTTCAAAACTTTGGTTGCTGAGGCAACGTCTCCCTTTAAAGGGAAGCGATCGGCTGTGCCCATCTGTGCTGAGGCAAGGGCTTGCCTTTGAAGACCAGCATGCTATGGCAAGGGAGGAGGTGTAAGGGAAGCTAAAAAGATACCTAGGGAAGCAGGGGGAGAGGAAGGAACTGTGCTGCAGAGGGGCAACACACGCCCTCGCATGAGGCAGGTGGGACAGGCTCCAAGTGGGAGGCTCCAGGCTTAGCATCAGTGAGCTAATGTGCCACATTACATCACTGGGCATATTAAATGCTGTCTCGGTGAGAAAACGCGCTGCCTTCGATGCATCCTGTGAGGATCACATGGAGATGCATAGTCCTCACAAGACCTCTGCAGGAAAGGAATTTGTCACTGGGCTTGTTTGACACAAGAAGTGACTGAGGTAGATGGAGCTTGAATGAAATACTGAAGGTCACATAGTAAATTAGTGGCTGATACAGGACTAAGCCCCCGGAGGTGTTGTGTTTCATTTGTAAGATCATCATTCCTCTGATGTTTAATTTACACTTAAACAGAAACCCATTTACCTTCTGCAGGGAAGCACTGCAATCACTTTTTCTCTCACTAACATATTACAGTCCTCACCTCTGCTATTTGTCAATGTATTTGGCTGAAACGCACTGAAGCAGGGACTCCTTTCTTTCCAGACAGTGAGGCTCAGATCCGCATTCTTCCTGAAATCCTGCTGCAGTAAATGTGATTGCCACCAAAAATCATAACAGCTCTGAGCTGCTCTGTAATTGGGGTCATTCCCACTTTCATCTTGACTGAAAGCATGGAAGGAACACAGCACCACCATCACTTGCCTGTCTATGAGTTCTAGCCAACTCATAAACACAGTGAGCAGCTTTGGGAGGCAATGGAGTGTAGCATCCAGCAGAAAGAGCAAATGGGTTATGGAGGGGGCCCCAGAGGGGTGACTGGGTGGGCACTGAGCAGAAGCTGAGGAAATGCACAGGATGAGGCCATGCACGCACCACAGGAAATGGGCACAGGGCAAGGAGCACAAGACAGGATGAGAACAGGCAAGGGGCAGGGAGGGGACACTATCAGGGAGGTTAGCACACTGCTGCTGCTAGTGCAGGGGCTGAGAGTGGAACCTGGGAAATCAGTGCTAGGAAGACTATCCTGCCACAAATTAGTATTAATTGCATGAAGAGGGAAATTAGCTTTCATTTCATTAAAGTTGCTGAGGAGACATGATTGAAGCAGGAGCAAATATAGATCAGCCAGGCAAAACTCTTCAGAGTGGATTTATTCACCGTGGAGCAAGGGTGTTCTACACAAAAGGCTGGGATTCAGCCCACCAGGAGAGGAAGGATTGAGGCAGAAGAAAGGTGGGAAAACAGGAAAAGCTAACAACAGAAGGAAGGGGGCATCGCGGAGGTGAAAAGTCATGGCACACGTTTCTCTGTCTTTTAAAGAGCAGGGGAGAGTTCAGGAGGATTAAAACATACTGTGGATGTGGCATTTGTAAGATGAAGGAAATCCTCACGAGCAAAGCCTGGGATTGAAGAAGCTCGATTTCATTCACCCTTCTTCACTGTTGACTCTTGGGCACCTTGGGCTGAGACATGATCTTCTCCTATGCCCCAGCTCTCCCCTCTGCAGGAGGGATGACCAGACTTCTCTACCACCAAAGGATTTGAAAAGGTAGATGTGTTACTGATTGCAAGGTGCCAAGTCACTGCTGGGACTAGGAACCAGTTTAGGACTGAGGAGTGAGACTGCACAGGTGTGGGTTACACATAGTCTCTCTCCTCCTGCCTCTCAGCAGCCCCTTTTAGCCTTGTATTCCTGTTGCCTCCACCAGCACCCATTGATATTCTCACATGGACTGCCTGCATGTCACTTGCACATGAGGGAGCCCACAAAAGTGACCAAAAAAATCAGAGGAGATGGCTTATTTAGAGCAATTTGGGCTGTACAGATTCCACCTACCTCTTGCTGCTCACTGTGGGACCCAGAAAAGAACCGTTCACATCCTTTCTTATGTAATAAGCAGGTGGCAAACCTGCTGAAAAGAAGTTAAAACAAATGCTTAAAACAAATTACCACTTCAGTAGGGGTTCCTCGAAGCCTTAGGTTATTGCAGTGCCCATAAGCCAGAGTCCTTCCCAGCCTGGAGATGTGCACAGTAGGTGCTACTGAAAAGCAGTGCTAATGAGTAGATACAGGGCTGGTACCAGGTATTGCTTGAGTAGGGGGCTTGACTGATTCGTTAAGCTAGCTCACCATGTCTCCACTTCACAGCCTGTGTCTCAGTGCCCCAGTTCCAGAGTGATGATGACTCTGATGCCTGAGTATGGGTCACTGGATATTAGACTTTGATTGCTTTCCATTTCAGCAGTGCATAGCTGACTACATAAGCAGTCAGATACAAACCCATTGCCTGGATCACCACCTGCCTGTTCCAAATCTGGGTCATTGTGGCACTTAAAAAACACAAACAGCCAACACAGCCCTGCCAGGCAGAGGTAAAGAAGGAAAGCAAACATGTAGGGTGCTTTTGATGTCAAAAAAGAAACATACAGACACAGGAGGCAGCAGGCTTTGTCTTTCTCCTCATTTGATTGTCATTGATGCTTCCTTCCCAAGGGCATTGAATTTTAACTGCTTCTTCCATGCTGATGGAAAAATGCCCTATGGTGATTGCATATCTGGCAGGGAACCCACCAGTGACTGCATCCTCCACATCCCTGGACACTCTTCTGCCCAAGTGACCACAAAAGCAGCCTGAGGAGCAGCTCCCATGGTGCTAGTATTCCTCTGGTGATTTCCAGGCATTGTCCAAGTCCCTGAGCTTCCCTTGCCTGGGCACTGGCTACATTGAGGATTTTCCCTCAGTGGTTCAGGATGTCCAATTGGCTTTGGCAACCCCACCTCATGTCTAGCAGCATTTGCTGAGGTTATGAGACCCCAAGACACTCTCCCCTGAGTGATGCAGAAGATGAACCAGGTGAAGGAGGCCCTATAGCTTCTGATATACTCCAGCAGACAGCACAGTTTAAAGAAACTGTCAGGACCATCTTCCTGGTTGCTGATCCCAGTGTGAGGAGACCAAGTCCTCTCCCATGCTCAGGCATCTGAGAATTGCCTGGGAGACTCCTATTCCCAAAGACAGGACATTCAGCAGCTGCTGGATGGCCCAGCAAACAAACAAGCAGCTTCTGCAAAACGTATCTGGACATCAGCCATATTAACCATGAGTGTTGCTCTCCCCTGTGGATACAACATCTGCCCATTGGAATAAACAGGAAACCATTTTATCCTCTGAGAAGCAAGAAAGGTTAAGGGGTCATGACTGTAAATTGTGTGTCTCTGAGTTTGGGGCATGCAGCATGAGCCACAAACAAATAGGTCTTCTGCTTTTTCTCATAGAGCAGGGGCTCAAATGCTGGGCTTCTCCTTCTGAGCTGATTCTCTGACCTAATGCTACCCTTTTCCCAGTGCAAGAGACAAAAGAGGAGAAGTCCTGGTTTCTCTATTGAAGTTTTGGAAAGCTGGACCCACAAGGATGGCAAACCTACAAGTCTGGTGACAGTTCCTGCACTCCTGGTCAGACCACCAAATACCTCCTCATTGCAAAACACAGCTAGAAGACAACTGATAATGTTGTATGTGCACCTTATACTGGTGCAAAGGTCTAGGGTGGTGCTATTATATGTATGCTAGAAGACCTGTCAACTGTCACTCTAAAAACCAGATAAATATCTTGAGCACTGTGTGTTCAACTCCTAGTGATATACTGAGGTTCATCTTTATGATCATTTTTGACAGAGTCCACGCAGTACCAGGTGTAGTTTGAGACCTGACAGATTCCATCAAGTGAAGGCTTTCCAGAAAGGAAAGATGCCTACGTCCCTATTTATAGACGCCCATTTATACTGCAGAGGCGCTGGATGCTGATGAGCACACAGCATGTGGCCAGCTGTGGATAGATCCGCTTTCCACTCAGCAAGCATTTCATGGGTACACTGATCAAGGCAGGCAGGATAATGCTCCTGCTTTCATTCTGAAGAAGCCCAACAGCATCCTGGCCTGTATCAGCAATAGCGTGGCAGCAGGGCCAGGGCAGTGATCATCCCCCTGTACTGGGCACTGGTGAGGCTGCACCTCGAATCCTGTGCTCAGTTCTGGGCCCCTCACTACAAGAGAGACATTGAGGTGCTGGAGCGGGTCCAGAGAAGAGCAGCAAAGCTGGTGAAGGGCCTGCAGCACAAGTGTGATGAGGAACGGCTGAGGGAACTGGGGTGTTTATTCTGGAGAAGAGAAGGCTCAGGGAGGACCTTATTGCTCTCTACAACTGCCTGAAAGGAGGATGGAGAGAGGTGGGGTCGGGCTCTTCTCCCTGTTCTGCCCAATAAGACAAGAGGAAACAGTTTCAAGCTGTGCAAGGGAAGGTTTAGATTGGATATTAGGAACAATTTCTTCACAGAGAAGGTACTCAGGCATTGGAACAGGCATTGGAACACCCAGGGAATGGTGGAATCACCATCCTTGGAAGCATTCACAAACTGTATAGATGAGGCCCTCACTGACATGGTTTAGTGTTGGCCTTGGCAGTCCTGGGATAATGGTTAGACTTGATGATCTTAAAGGTGTTTTCCAACCTGGTTGATTCTGTGAGGGTCCAAAAGTCTGTGGTGCAAAGGGCACATAAATCAGTGTTGCCTGGCATTTCTGCCCAGAGGTCTGTGTGCTTTCTGGCCAAATTTCCCACACAGGACACTGGGATACAGGCTATTAGTCAGGCTTTCTAAAGGACTTGAAACTCAGTGTGAGACAGCCCTGCTCAGCAGACCACATCACAGGCACCCAGACCCATGACACGGGCGCCGTTCTGCAGGGTGATGTTAATGCAAGTGTGGCATTGCTGCACAATGGTCTTCCCCCCAGACTTCTCCCTTCATCTCTTGGCACTGTCCAAAGCAAAGCACACGGATTTCTTTGCATCTGGGAGATCATTTCTCAGTCTGGCGAGGGCTGGCGAGACCCTAAAGCATGTTAGTGTCATTTATATTAGCAGGTTAACTCTGACGCTGAGATTGGGCCGCTGTTGTGTCAGGTACTACCCAAAATGGCTATCTGTGCTCGAAAAAGGTTATTATCCAGAGCAGGCAAGAGGAAGTCACTTGCTCAACTGGCCCACTAAGTCAGTAGCAGAAAGGGAAAAGGAGCTGAGGCTTCCTTCATCTGCAGTTGGTGCTTGGTGGATCAGCTCAGATCGTTTCTCACGTTGCCCTTATCAGCATATTCTACTAGCCCATGTTTATCTCACATCCTTGAGCAACAGCCCTCAGGACTCTGCAGTTCGGCTTTATTTTATTTTATGGGGGAAGTGACACAACACGCTCAGAGGTTAGGTTGCTGCATTGCAACAGCTCTCATCCTACATGGAGATGGAAGAGATCCAAGCAGTGCAGATGTGATGACTCAGTTTTGCTGGATTTTACAATAGTGGAGCTCCAGTGACATTCCCACAGTGGCATTCTGATAAGCTTGGTGTACAAGGAGAGAATCAAACCTAGTGAAGCTACCCCAAAATTAGCACCTAAAGCAAGCCTTCACCAAAGCCCTCCTCCTCCAGTGCAGCAGTGCCGCATACAAGAAAGGACATGCACATCTTCCCAGTTTGAGACACCTTTGGTGCAAAAATACCTGCTCAGTCTAGTTGTCCTGATCCCCTTTTGTAGTCAACAGAGAGAAAACAGATGCAATTAGGGCACAGCTTGCCTGGTTTCTTTTAAACTTTTACTTTAGATAAAACAAAAGTGCTCATTCCCCTGTGCAAGACACAGAGTACCTTGCTCAAGACACAGCTCTTGATGCCTGGTCAGATGAACACCAACCCAGCTGTCTCATGGAGAACCAAAAAGGCTGGGAAGAGCCCAGTGCACTGAGTCTCTTTTGAGTGAGAAACTCTCCTCTTCTCACACAGATGAATGCATCTCATGCAGAATTACATGTAATCTGCAAGTTCTCTGGGGTATAATCCATTGTGGCAAGAGGTGGGTGGCTTCTATACCAGCCCAAGCTTTGAATCAAAGGGACCTGAGCATCCCTGGCAGCTGCCTGGTTTGGGGTGGTTACACTTCTCCAGTTGTACTTCCCAAGAGGACAAGCGAAGGCTGGGGAATGGGCTTCCTGTGCCAGTGACACATCACTAAGGTAAGGGACAAGGTCAGGTGGTAGGCTAGGAAAGGGAATGTTGTGCTGCTCAGATGTGAAGTGGCTAAGTCTGGCTGGTTTTGCGCCCTCTGTTAGCATTATATTTGAGAGCAGGAGTTTTGCTCATCTAAAGAGACCCAAACAGGGACTCTGTCCCAAGTCTCAGCAAGCAAGAGTCTCAGGAATGACAAAAAAGACACCTTCACCAGGAGGATGACTAATCCTTTACCAAGTAGCTATCATTTGAGGAAAGATCAGGTCATCTTCACCAGGAGGATCACCAGTCCCTTATCAAGTAGGTATCGCCAAGCATCCACCCAACTGAGAGCTGCTGTTCCTCATGAAGTTTCCACCTGCAGTGCAATGTTCATAACAAGCTATTAGTAATCAATGATCTCGAGTTCCAAGATAGTGCGAGTTGCGCACATCAACACATTTCTTCTGATAAAGCTGCATACATTAGCTGCTAAACAATGTTGTTTGAAACCATACGTACACTTACATAACCTCGTACCATATAATCAACACATTTCATAACACGAAGAGATCAATCATTCTGATCCCTGTCACAGAATTATACCTCTGCTCTCTTTCATACCATGAAAACAACAAAAAAAAACCAACAAAAAGGATTTCCAACCTCCACACCTGCCAACACCCAGCACAGCTCCATGAGCCTGGAGATGCTGGCTCTTTTCAAACCTGTGAGCACCACAGCACCACCACTGGCAGACAGGAACTGACATCCAGCCATAAGCTTCTGCTCCAGCACAAAGCAAAGATCATGGAGAAAGGCTGGGGGTAAGTCTGTGGAGGGAAGGGTAGGGAACAAGAACAGTGATGGAAACAGAGCTCTTTGCACTGTGTTTCCCTCCCCAGGACACTCTCTCCTTATCCAGCCCCTCTCCGTTGCTGGGTGCTCTTTCCAAGCCTGGGAACAGAGCTCATAGCCTCCTCCAGAAGCAGCCTTAAGAGCAGGCTGTGGGTACCGATCCCATATCTCACGTCCCTGTTTGCTTTGCTATTGCTGCACCTCTGGAAGTAGGACCATAGATAGACAAGTACTGTCAGCATCTCCAAAGCAAGGACAGAGGTACTGTGGAAAGGTGGAGGGGCTGAGAGATCTGTAGGACCCTTTGCTACCATGCTACATGGGATGTGACATGACACCATGCTGCTGCTTTGGGACTGTGTTGACAATGCTCTAATGGACCACCTCCTGATGCTGCAATATCAAGTGCTTGATCAGAGGCACAGAAGCTTGCGAAAGGGCGGGATGCTTTCAAACAGACATTGGCAGCTGTGTGAATTTCAGTCTCCGGGTGAGAATGTTGCCCTATTATTCCCACATTCACTTATTCCGCCTCCATGGATCTGATCCTCTCCATGGAGCAGCAGCTGACAGCAGCTGCATTCTTCTCTTATTCCAGCTCTGCCACCCTATCAGGGAGCAGTATGGGGGGATACAGTGTCTCATTTTCTTTATTAAGGGAAAAGAAGGGTACCTGCTTTTGCCCCAGCATCGCTTGCTCTAAGAAGCACCGTGAGGCGCTTGGCACTTGTAAAAATACAGGGCAATAAAATCACTGGGGTAAGCTTCCTGGAGACCTATCCCTGCCTATCCTATGGAAGGCTTTGTGCCAGCCTCCTCTCTCCTCCAGCCCTCCACACAGGTCAGCTCCTCTTGAAAAAACTGGAGGATGAAGAGCAGGAGGCTGTTCCTCCAATGTGCAACCAGTCTCACCAGGGCCACCACTGCACCAGCCCCTCCAGACAGACCCTAAACCCTATAACCACCTCCAGCTATGTCAGTTCACTGTGCACCTCCCAGAACACCCAGACCAAAGAGGGATGCTGTTAAACCCCCCAGGGGTTGCAGTGGAGCACAGCCCTTGTGTGACACCTGCCAGGCTGGGTGCACCCTTCACCCCACCACCCAGTCCAAAGGGACCCCTTGGTTACTCCTCTCCAAGAAGGTAGCTCTGCGCACAGCGCCACAGCCCGGCATCCTCAGTGCTCTGGTACCCTCTGCTGGCCCTGAACGTTTCTTTGCTAATGAAGCCTCTCGTGGGATGTTTCTCAGCCTGAAGGTCACTTGCAGCCAGGGAATGTCTTCATTTGCCCGCAGTGCGGGACACTGCACTGTCTTCAGAACGCCCCAACAGTGCTCTCGCACATGCAAGCTGGCCCTGAGAGGACAAGGACAGGGACCTACTCACACCTTACCTCTTCAGAGCCAACACTTCTTTGCTAGTAGTGATAAAAACTTGCAGCCTGACAAGTGCAAGGTCATGCAGCAAACAGAAGGGCAAGTGGTTGCAAAAGTCCACCCTGGGGCCGACAGCCCAAAGCGGCTCCTAGCATGTAGGAAAACCCTCCCTATGGCTGTTGGCATAAGGTGATAGAGCCTAGCTGGAGAAGGGTACACAGCTCTTGGGCATCACCTCATACCCCCATCCTCAATGGGGCAAGCAGGGGTCTCTGCGGATGCCTCCAGCATCACTTTACACTGCAGGGCAAAGCATTTGCTGCTGTAGCCCTTGGACAGAAGGAGGAATAAGCTAAAAGCAGCTCTGAAGCAGGGCACAGCAGGGCATTTCCTTCACTGCTGCTGGCAGATAAGGAAGATGGCAGCAGCCTGCACGCAGTGACCAGGTAAGGTGCCTCTGAACTGCTGAGCCCAACAGGGCAGCCTGCACCAACAGGATTTATGCCTTTACAGACAGATCAAACACCAAGTGAAAAATGAGTTTCTGCCTTCCCAGCTGCAGGTGCTGCCTTGAGGGAAGTCCCCAGGGTGGGCACTGGCCAACACAGGGTGAGCAGGAGGGATGCCTTTGCAACCAAAATCCTGCACCACCTTTGAAGGGGAAAGGGAGTATACCCTGGGGTACAAGTAAGTTTTTATTTTAATACAAACTAAAAGCTTTTGGAGTTCAAAGAAACATCAACGTGTATTGTGACAGGGGAACCCTGACCACCCCAAACCCTGCTTCAAGTGGTACAGGCTGTTTGGCTCCTTAAGAAAAAGCTTCTTCCAGGAGCCCCACACTCTGCCTGCACTTGCGCAGGCGTCAGGCACCAATGGTTCCCTCCCCAGACGTGGCACAGGGAGGTCACTTGATGCGGTAGAGGACTTTGCGTTGCATGCGGTGCTGGATCTCCCCCCGCCGCATCATCAGCTGCA
Source organism: Psittacus erithacus (assembly GCA_009867235.2). Lineage (NCBI taxonomy): Eukaryota > Metazoa > Chordata > Aves > Psittaciformes > Psittacidae > Psittacus > Psittacus erithacus. Next base: position 9,635 of record WYDI02032418.1, on the reverse strand, counting down.
GCACCTTGTAGATGGCGTGTTCTGGGTATTTCTGGAAAAGGAGAGAGCAGGGGAAGATGAGCTGGCAGGGAAAGCTGACCAGCACCCACAGGACGCTGCAGTCTGGCTACAGCCTGGCTATGCCTCCCTGGAGGGATGAAGACCCAGCAACACCATATGCTGACACTCCCTTTTCAGTATTCCAGTCTGACCACAGCCAGTGTCACAAATCAAACAGTTCTGGTTTCATGGGTAGCATCTCAGCCTTGGGAAATGGACTTCACTCCCCTGAGCAGCAGCCCGGGGTCCCTGGTCTCACAGCCCAACCACGCAGTCCCTGGCCTACCTGCCGCATGAAGTCCTGGACGATGCTGTGCTCCGACACCTGAGAGCCGATGGCGAAGCGGCGCTTGAGCTGCTTCTCAATGCGGGACAGCATCTCTTGGTCCTCCTGTGTCGTGAAGCCTTCTGCCCCTGGAGGGAAAGGCTGTGTGAGCTCTCTGTGGCACCCAGGCGTCACCCTCAAAGCCAGGGTGCCCACCTCCTGTGTCTCCCACCACACCTGCATGTTTCCATGACTTTAGAGAACTCAGGAGCAAACCCACAGTCAAAGGTGGTGAAGCTCCAAAGACACAGATGAATGTGGACCAGACTGCTGGAGCTCCTTTCAAACCCTTTGTGCCACGCTGCCTCTCAAGGAAACACTGCCTCCAGCCCCGCACGGAAAGACGTTAGAGGACAAACAGCCTAGGGAGTTACCTCCAGCAGCAGACTATACCCTTTGGACCACAAGGGGCCAGACCATCCCTCTCTTGCTCATCACAGGCAGAGACTCTTGGTGTCATTTGTCATTGTGAGACACAGCCCCTTGGCCATGATGGTGCCTTGCTGCCACAAGCATTCATAGAATAACAGGTTGGAAGGGACCTCAAGGATCACCTGGCGCAACCTTTCTTGGGAAAAGCGCAAACTGCTTTGCCTTTAATCAAAATATAGGTCCAGCATGTGACTGGGGGTGTCTGGTAGCACTCCCTGCTCCTGCCAGCCTGGTCCTGGGAGGGGAGCTCATCTCTCCTTTTCCTCAACAGCCAGGCCCAGCATGTCCCTCCTGCAGACATCTCCCCCTCACCTGACAGGCTGCCCGACATGGCTGCATCGAGCGTGGACACCTGGAAGAGCCTCAAGGCCTCCTCAACATCCACCTCTGTGGCGAAGGGCTGAAGCTTCATCTTCGCCAGGGACTCAGCAATGCGCACGATGGCCTCCAGTTGCCTACAGCCAAAGACGTTCCCTGCTTTCTACTGCAGCTCCAAGGGGTCTCCTCCTTCCCCCTGACACCCTGCCCACCAGGCACCACCAGCTCCCTGGGCAGCACCACAGTGTTGCCCTGTTCAGAGAGCATCCCCAAACCGCAGCACCCCACTAAACCGCTTCCTGGGATACCGCAGGTGAGTCCTAGTGATACAATCCCAACCCTGAGGGTTCTGGTAGGACAAGGAGGGCAGTGCTGCTCACCGCACAGTGATGGGGATGCTGGAGCGGCGGTCGCTCTCCTGCTCGTGCTGGCGAGTGCCGCTCCGCATCAGGATGTACCGGTTCTTCAGCTTCTCCGCCGCTGCTGCTGACAGCCGAGGGCCACATTTCCTGCAAGGAGGGATGGGAGCTGGAAGGCAGCCACACCACAGAGGGTCCCTCTGTGCAGCGGGGTCCCCGGACACCCCTCGCTTCCTTGGGCCACGCTGTGGCACTGTTGCGGGCTGCTCTCGCTTCTCTTTTCTCAAGGCAGGCATTAAATAAGGTCACCCGGACAGAGTGCTTGCAAGCATCAGCTGCACGGTTTGCTTCTCACCACTGCCTCCCACCGTGCAGCCCGGGCACTGCCAAGAAGTTACTCACGTCCGACAGAAGGAGATGAGCTTCTTCAGCTTGTTCAGCTCAATCTCACCCTCCACGGCCCGGGTCTGCGTCAAGGCGCTCACATGTAAGGCCATCACGTGCTTGGCCAGTGTCTACAAGAGCAGAAGTCAGTCAGGCAGCAGGAACCACAATACCTCCCCCTCCCAAAAAAGTAGTGCACCATGAGACCCAGCTGCACCCATACAGCCTGACCCACCATGTCTCGTTCTTCATTGTGCACATCCTTGACAATGAAGATCATGTCAAATCGGGACAGGATGGTGGGCATAAAATCAATGTTCTCTTCACCCTTGGTCTCATCCCAGCGCCCAAACACAGAGTTGGCAGCTGCCAGCACTGAGCAGCGGGAGTTGAGCGTGGTTGTGATTCCTGCCTGCGAGCGGAAGGAGAAATGGATGGGATCAAGACCACAATCATGTCACAGCAGGGCTAGAAGGCCATTAAATCATAGTGAAAAGTACAAAGCAGTCTGCAAGGACTCATCCTCAATCACTTGCATTTAAATAAAACCCAATTGCTCCATAATGGCTCCTCCTTTGAGAGGGGTCAGTACAGGAACTACACGGGGCTGGACCCACACGGCCTTCTGGGGGACTGGCTTCAGCTGACACTTGAGCACTGACTAGTTTCACTTAAAACCTCATGTCAAGGGCAAGGACACACAAGACGCTACCCCAAGTCTGCAATCTGAGCCAGAAACTGGGTGGCTGGGGCTGAGTCTCCCTGGGCAGCCTTGGTGGCAAAGCATTGGGTATGCAGCCTTGGCGGCAAAGCAGGTAGCAAAGGCAAGAGGAACAGCAGTGGTGGGTGCTCTGTTACCAGGGACGCAATAGCTAAGGGGTGAAGCAGAGGAACCAGGAGGGAGCAGAGGTGCAACCAAAAGAAGTTAAACAGTAGAAATTAAGAGAAACTGTAATTTGAGAGATCAGGCACCAGGATGTCAGGCAGACTCTTGTAGAAGGGGTGGAGGAAAAGGAGGAAAAGTGACTTTAGGCTCTGACATCAACAGAACTACTAAATCTAGAGCAGAGGACAAGCAGAGCAGAGGGAGCTCGTTTCAGCCCTGCTGAAGCTATCTGAGAGAAGACAACCCAAAGCCTACAGGTAGGGCTGAGCGGTCTCAGATCAAACAGTGACCATCAAAAACACTGCCTGGACTCTGAAATGGCAAAAGTCTAACAAAAGATGTATGACTACTGTCTCTCGGAAACCCACCCACAGCTCACCTTAGCAATGGAGATGGTCTGCTGCTCCATGGCCTCGTGAATGGCCACGCGGTCATCTTCCCGCATCTTCCCATCCAAAGTGGGAGAAATGAGGTGAGGAGAAAAAGAAGTCATCATCAGGCACCTCCACCAGACCCCAGATACACACCCACTGATGCTGCCCCCAAGGGGAAGCTCTGTGAGGACTTCTGCCCAAGAGCTCAGGATGTAACCAGAATTTCCTTGCAGCCCCATCCCCTGCAGCTCTGGGCTCCCCCAGAAGCTATCAGCCCAAGGACTCTTCCACCCACATAGCACCACGGGTACCTTATCAAACTCATCAATGCACACCACTCCTCCATCCGCCAGCACCATGGCTCCCCCCTCCATGAAGAAATTCCTGGAGGAAGGGTCCCGGATCACTGAGGCTGTCAAACCAGCAGCGCTGCTGCCCTTCCCAGAGGTGTACACCTAGTGGAATACAGGACAAGGAAAGGGACAGCACATCAGCTGCTGTGGGACCCAGGAGCCCACTGCTCCAGCGGGAGGATAAAGCACCCCCAGCACCACAAAATCCAGAGGGAACACAAGGATCTCCAGGAAAAACCCTCAGCACATACAGGAAGCAGACCAGCAGTATACAGAGTCAGACTACTGCCTAGCCCCAGGCCTCAGAACAAGCAGCTGTGACGCACCAGAGGGCTTGCAGACATACAGTCCCAGGCATAGCTACAGGTTGGGCAGAGAAGAGATTCAGAGCAGCCCTGCAGAGAAGGACTTGGGGGTGTTGGTTGATGAGAAAAT
>WYDI02032416.1:0-36462 GCA_009867235.2 Psittacus erithacus | reverse complement strand
CAAAAAATCAAAAACACAGCACTGCACCAGCTACTAAGAAGGAGAAAAATTACTGCTACTGCTGAACCCAGGACACCTTTATTCACACTTATTAAAGTAGCTATTTTATTACACCATTTGCTATTGGGCCTTTCTCACTAAGATCTAGAATGACCTTTAAGTTACCCTGTCCCTCCCAGCTCCCACTCTCCCCTTAATGGCAGAACACCATTCACCCTAATGGCCCTTCTTCCAACATATACGACAATACAGGCCTTACACACTTTCACTAGCAGATTCACTCATACAATTGTATGACCATAATTCTATCCTTCTTAATTTTTATTTACTGATTTTAATCTTCTCTATCCATAAACATCACTTAGCTGATGCAGACCACTTAAAACACTTGAGGCATGCGCTACATGTGTTTTGTACGCTGCAGTTAATGAGGTATTCCATATGCAACTAAGGACTCAGAGATTATTAGTTGATACTGTGACATTTCGTATTAAGAATGGATGAGTTGAACTTGCTGTGGGTACTGTGACTTTATTGTTTATTTTCTGTGGTTTTTTTTTTCATTTTGTATGTGCATTGAAAAAGATTCTAGTGCATAAATGTTATATTGTTAACATTATATTGCTATTTTCTGCCATTATGTGACCTTACACATGCTCTCATGTAAACACTCAGACTAAAAAGAAATGTTTTCCCAGTAGCTCTGTATCTCCAAATAGGCTTAGAGTTGTCCTTTATTTTTTATGAACACCATACATTTCTTTTCTGTTGCAAACTCCAGTTTAATAGGGATCTTTTTCTTCCTGCTGTCTTTCCTTTTCATTCTTTGACTAGAATTTTCAAGAGACTAATAACATAAAACTGGTGAATTAGTAGCACTGGCTTCTGTTTATCCAAGAAGTCTGGATTGCTAGGTAGGTTATGTAGGTCATAAACCATCTGACAGGGCTCTATAAATGTGTTTAATGTAAGGTTTTCTGATAAAGGGACTGGAAAGGAACCCTTCTTGACCACTCCTTAGAGCTTACACAAGAAGTCCTGTGGAGCAAGTATGAACACCTATAAGCCAGGTTGTCACAAGAAACTTCAGTTTAATTATCAGGATATCCACTTGCTTATGTCAGATTCTGTGTAAAGACTGTAGACAATGTTGCTCTTACTTCAGTAGGAGGTTTGACCTATGCTAACCCTAAGGAGGAAATTTAACCATGGAATAAACAGTTGGACTGTCACTTCCAGTTCTCAGCATAGGATCCCAGGCATAAGGTCTTAATACAATGAATGTGTTGACAGAGCCTTAGACTGATGGACAGTGCAAGCACTTAAGAGGCAGAAAATCAAAACTCCCATTTTGTTTCTGGGTTCTAAAGCAGCAATCAAATGAATTTCTGCAAGAATCATATATGAGGGCACCACCAACAATGGGACAGTATGTTCTCTAGAAAACCACCAAATGCATTGTACTCATGTTCTCTAGTTACAGTTCCTGTTTCAAATGATAGAACACCAATATAATAGCACCAATATGCTGTGATGTGGAAGCACCTGTGACCTGTGAAACCCACCCTCTGGACTCAGCGCTAGGGTAGATACTTTCCCACACATCGCTTCAGCATGAAAGTTGATTTATAATTTTGAACTGCGACCAGAATGACCAGGTTGCAAATCAATGTTCTTAGAATTAGTGTCTCTAAATTAAAAATAAAATTAAAAAAAATGTCAGTCTGTTGTGTTAAAAATCTCACTTTGCACAATAGCTATCCTGAAATTTTGATTTTAGCTACTAAAGAACAGTCTGTTGCCTCCATATGTGGGGAATACAGTGTAGTAAAAGACTTTAACTAAAAAGTTGTTTTTAAAGTACAACAACAGTTTGTTGCTAACTTCATGTTTCAGTTAGTCCTGATCACTATTTTATGAGAAAAAGCTGTCCCATCTGTTGACATTGTCTCCAATTCATCCTATATCTGAATCTACATTGTCTCCATACAGACATTCTTTTCTTAAAAAGAAAAATAAAAATCATAGAAGTTGAAACATAAACAGTAAAGAAGGCAGTTCAAGATTATAGGAATTAGAAACACAATTCTCCTGCTTCTTGGTTTATGCCTAATTTCCACACTTGGCATAAAAAGGTCTAAGTTACAGCATTTGCTACTGGACTTTTTGTAATAGAGAGCCTACGACTTGCCATGCAGGTTCATTTCTAAACTGGGGGGCATGTGTGTCCATTTTCTCTCTTTTTTTTTTTTTCTTTTAATGCATTCTGAGTTTTTTTTAATGTATTCTAAAACACACCGAAAGGATAAAAATTTGAAAGTGTTTAGAATACTAGTGCAGTGCAATGTGCATGTTTATGTAACGCTGATGAAAAAAATCTCAGAAAGATAGCCATGAACCTGGGCACTCCTAAACAATTTTCCTTTAAGGGAGATAATATAATGAAAAATACTTGGTTAAACTGCTGGCCAAACTCTTATTGTTTGTACCACTCCTGGAAAAGACCCCAGGGAGCAGCAGCAGAATCTGTGCTATTGATTGGCTGGTTAAATAGAGGCCTATTAGATTCAGACAGGCTAGATTGATATACAGCAGCAGAAGGAGCTCAGGCTCCGAGCTGTGTGAACGTCAGGGTGAGAGAGAGAGGGAGAGCAAGGAGAGAAAGCGCGCAATAGAGGGAGACTGTACACAGTGTAGCATCAGTATGTGACTGCTGATGCCTGATAACACTGATACCGAGCTCCTTCTGTGGACAACTTGCTGAGCTATCTTTTTTCATTTGCAAGGGGATGCCAGCTCTAATCCAGTGCAACTGATAACAGACTGGACATTGGAATTGTTTGTTTCACTTAAATTACATTTGTTATGTTATGTTCTGCATCTCTGAAGAAAGGCTTATTACAGAAGGCAAAAAATTCATCCTGTCCCCTTAGCTCACATAGTACTGATGATATACGAAGTTTGATCTTCCAGGTAAGGAAATTATCCTTTGCTTTTCTGAGTAGCTATAAAAGGAATTATTCTTTTTCTGTCTTGCATGTTGTATTGCACTTAATTTTTTTTCACTCACAGATGACATGTATCAAATATTATGTACACCCAAAGACAATTAAGAACAGGGCATGATTTGTGCATTGTATTTATTGTGGTTTACCCTTCAAGTAAATGGGAATGAAACAGCCAGAAAAGACGATTTCTAACTATTTGTGTGATGTTTTAATGTAAGTTGTCCCGCACATGCTAAGCAGCCTGGAGTAATAAGAGCATACAAGCTCTCTCATGTTATTAACTCATTATTTTACATGTTAAAGAGAACACTTACCTGGAGGATTTCTCTATGCTTGTCAGTAGTTTAAAACAGTATCTGTCTTTTGACTGCAAGCTTACCTCTGCTGCACAAACATGATCTGCTTTAAATAATATGGCATTAGACTGCCATCTTTTTATAGACAGATACAGTAGTTATTGTTAACATTCTACCTGCAAATTGAAGATCAAGGCTTTTGGCCTGAAATATGAAACCTAGGATGTTCTGTTATGCTGTGCTGCACACTTGAAGCAGCCATCGCATGGACTGATTGCTTGTTTTGGTGTGATATTGACGCTACTGTTTCCTAACTGCCTAGCTCTACAGAAACTATCTACATATTTCCTTGGGCTTGTGTTGAAAAGAGTTTTGCTGTGATAGGTTGCTATGATTTTGAAGATAAGCTAAAACTGAAATAACCCAGCTTTTGGTTATGTAGCAAGTCAGGAAGTTGACTGACTCAGTGTTTACAGTCCATGGGAGCGTAACACTAAGAATACAGCATTGTCACTTCATTAGTAACACATTCCTTCCAACTGTGGTAATCCAAACCACCTTCCCCATCACTTTGTGCACTCTGCACCTTGCTCCAAACTGAAAGGAGCTTTTTCATATACCTGCTGCTTTTCATAATCCTGCATATACCTGGGATTACTTTCTCTAAGTGAAGCAATGACATCAATCTACTTAGTCAAGCATTCAAGCAGCTTTGCACTCTGCCAGGTACAACTTTCAAATGTTTTGTCCAGTTTTGGAACTCCAGTTTCTTCTCTTCCTCTACCAAGATATTTTTATAAATTTCTATAAAGCACCATACTAAAACACTTACTGATGTGTCCAAATCCCAAATGTGAAGTGAAATTTCCACAGCTGACAAAATGATTTATAATTTGTAAAAGGCATTACAAATGTTAGGGATCTTAGGCATTATGACCTTATTTCTTCATTTTTTTCTGTGAATAATGTCTGTTTTATACATATATATATATATCTCCAATTGATCCACAGCAGCGTTTTCAACATTTCTTTCTGAAATTCTTTAGAGGTAGCATGTTTTACCACCTTAGATGTCATTGAGTGGCATTTTATTCCATAAAATACTGCCAGAGAAAAGGGCTGCATACATTGACTATATGGAGTCAGAGTGTCAGAATCTGGCTATGAATAGTGGAGAGAAACTCTTCACATTTTAACAGAAAATTTTACCAGTGAAAAAAGACCTGGGTATCAAGAGTTCGATCTACCAAATGCAGACAGAATTCTGTGAGGAGATAAGGCAAGTGGATGTCTAATGCACTTTGGCTTCTTACAAAACATAAGACCTGCCTCAAATATATTTCATGTGCAGTTTGACTTACAAAAATAATCCTTTACATATGCTCAAAAGCTGTCTTATAGCTCTTATTTACCTCTCTCTTCTCTCCCTGAAAAACCTGGTTTACTATACTCATGCTCAGTAAATATAGCTTATAATTTTGTGACTGGAAATAAAATCATGCTAATTTTACGATTTCAAAGGCAGCAATACAATTCTCACTAGATTATTATCTGTTACTATTCAGGTTACATACTAACTGTGAAACTCCAAATAATGTTAGAAAGTATCCCTAAGAGAATATTCCATTTGAACACTATTAAACACAAAACAAAATCAGAAGCCCAATTACTTCAGTTTATATTCATAATATATGCTATTAATTTCCCCAGTAAAGATTTACAGTGTAAGCATTTTCTTTTGCCAGATATAGGAAAAATAGCTAAAAAAAAAAAGCCCAACCTAAAAAAATCCCACAAAACCAAAACCTCAGAAAAGAAAAGCAAAAAGCAAAAAGAGAAAAAAAAGCATACAATAACACCCCCCCCAAAAAAAAACAAAAACCAACAATGCAACTCCAAATGAAATCAGAAAGATCTTAAGAGGTTAAATATCACAAGTTGTGCATGTTCTTTTGAGTTTCTAATGCTGTTAATCTGGAAAGACTGATCTAGCCTTCTTGAAACTAATTTTGCATTGCTTTCCAGCTTGAACTCACAGAAAGTGAAATATACTTTTATTTTCCAAGATAACTTGAAGCCATTAGGGGGCTCTTTCCTCCTATGTTATCACACAGCAAATTACATTAAACAGATATGGCTGGGTTGTTTGTTTTTTGTGGTTTTGTTTTTGGTTTGGGTTTGGGTTTTTTTGGTGTGGTTTTTTTTTTGGGGGGGGGGGCTGTGCTGTGTGCTTTTTTGTTTGTTCATTTTTTGTTTTTTGTTTTTTGGTTGGGGTTTTTTTTAATGCACATAATTGAAAGAGGATAGTTCCTCCACTGCCAGTTAGATGGTTATGTTTTGAAGTTATTTTGTGCCCCGTAAAGGAGAAGCAGGGAACATGTTCAGCAGGAACACAGTATTTTCAAGTAATCTCTGAGGCTGTTAGTCAAATTAACTGAGCAGACCGAATATGAAGCACCATTAATGTCCAAAAATCTTGTTTACTTATTCCAGTAGCTGTAACCAACAGTGCAGCTAGCACTGAGACAAAAGATTATCCTGATAAGTACTGTTCTATTGTACTGATAGCAATCTTAAGTATATAGCACAGGCATACACCTCATTACACAGCCTGCTTTCAGAATAGCAGAGTATGCCACCAGGATTTTTGAATGACTGTTCACTGCACAAAGTGAAAGAGGTAGTTTCAATTCTGCAAATATCTACTCACATGAGTAGCTGCACTGAAGGTATTGTGGTCCAAATTCTAACATCCTTTGTCCTGCCTATTTTGCCTTTAGTACTTCCTGTATTCATTGTACCACTGTACCTGAAATGGGTTGTGAAGTTTGTACTGTTCTTTTTGTGAGCTGGTGAAAAATAACTACTGAATAGCCAAATGTTATATAGCAATAGCCAGACTGAGAAAGTTAGTAGATCTGTTGTAAAGCACACCAAGGTAGTTGCAAGCAATGCAGAAACATGCTGAAGTGAGGCCAGGAGATACATGAGTGTCAAGAGACATTAAAATAGTTGTCCACCTGTTCTAGTTTTGAAGGATTTTCTTACTGCTGTCAACCATGAAAAAAAAGAATAATTCTTTGTTGTAGATGACTTTACCCATCCTGACCAGCTTGCTACTTTACATTGCTTATCTTAGAGACTCCAATACTACCAACTCCATTCAAGAAAAAATAATAAAAAAGGACTGGCACTCTTTGTGGCACTGTACGTTCATGATATAGAAGAATGATCTGGCCAAGTTGGAATTTTTTTAATGTTGTTTCATTGGGGTTTTTTAAAGCTAAAGAATTATGCCCTTTTTTGGGATTAAGATATGAATAGTCTCTCAATTTCATGCACATGTTTATAGCAACTGTCTTGCAACATGCAAGAAAGAGCTTGGGTCTGTTAAATAGCACCTAGAAATTCCAAACAGAATCTGAAGACATTATTCCTACTGCTGGGAAACTGCCTTAGTTTCATGCAATATACTCAAAATCGAAAAAAAACCCTAGAATAAATCATGTATTATTTCTGAGATACATGACTGATGGTTTAGACTGATGGCAGATGATCTTCAATAACTATGCTGTTAGCCTATAGCAAATACAGCATCACACAGATTACTGTTGATGGAAGAGGTCTTTTTCATTAATAAAAGGTGGCTAAAATTAACAGTGACTTTCTTGCATTTCAATAAGTAACAGTGAATGTGAACATTCATCAAAGCAGAATGGGTAAAATTAGTTATCCTGACTTTATTTAAGCCCCAAGCCAGCCTAAGAAAATTTTCTGAAGATGACAGGAGGTCTGTAGAAGAAGCAAGTAACAAAGACATCTTCTTGGTTAGATTCAAAGGTCCAGCTGTAAGACTTTTTTGTCCTCAATAACACACAGCTTAATTTAATTGCATGCTCTGCTTACTCTTTGAGTAAGCATGAAATTTCATCATGAAATTTCATCAAAGAAACCCCAACCAACCAACCAACCAAAACTCCAAAAAACCAAACACATACAATATTCTTGCCACAAGTTTTGTCAGAGCTTCACTTCAGAGATAACTTTAATTTACTGGTTAGTTAATTTATCCCTCATATACACACACTATGCAAAGCACTTTGAATACTTCTGAATGAAAATGGTTGTATAAATGTATTATTATGGCAAATGGAAGTCATTCAAACTTCAGCTACTGAAACCTGCAACAGTCTGGCATGCTCTATTAAGCATGAATAAATTATTTGTCTCTGATGAATTTCAGTTCTTCAGACATGTATTCAAATAAGAAGTAAGTTTTTTTCCTGTTTCATGGCTTTCTATATTATGTGCAGGGAATCATTCATATGTCTAGATATTAAAATTAGACAATTTTATGAAAGTAATTCACATATGTATTACCAAATCATTTTAAATACAAATGATACCAGCACAGACTAAAATGCACATCATAATATAATAAAAAGAAAGACTTTTTGCTCTTAATTGCTTTACTGGAAAAAAAACAAAACAAAACAAACAAACAAAAAAAAACCCAAAAAAGAAACAAACCCAAAAACCAAAACAAACAACAGAACTTAGCAAGTGCTAGTGTTCCCCAACTCCTTCTTATGTAACTTCATTGAAAGAACAGCCTTCAGCTTTCTCAGGTTTGCATGCAATCCCTGGGTTAAACCTAAATATACATATATGTGCATATTTATCTGCATCTACCTACATTTAAGCTTGTCCTTTACTGCCTGCATTTGCTGCAGATGTATGTATACACATTACAGTGAATTTACAATTTTTTAACAATACGGTCATATAAAACCCAATATGGAACATATTCTCCATGTTCCATAGAAGAAAAGGGTTTATCACTTGTGATCTGAAGTTGCTTGAAGTTACAAGTTATGAGAAAGGTGCTACCAAGAAATGCAGATCATCAAATGCCAGTATCCTAACAATAAAATGTTATTTTGACTGATACTGAAAGTATTTGGTTAAAATCATCAGCTTTAATGTGGTGAGTTAGCAGAAAAGTTTTGCTGTTCAGCATGCAACAAAATGACATTGAAGATGTGCAATTTGGAGAAAAGCTCTTAAAATTTTTGTGTTTACTTGAAATTTAGAATATTTTGAATTGTGCCAAAAGTGCTGCTGCTTTGCAAAACACTGATTATATTTGGCTCCAGAACAAGGCATGGACAAATATTACACTGGAACAACAAATATTAACACTGGTCTGTGGAGTATAAAGTAAAGTGAAGAAAGTCCTGCAGAGCAGCTGATAGTGAGAAGTATCTCATCCTCCTTCTGTGACAGATTTTTAACACTGAGAATTAATGTGCTTACAGCAGTAACAAAGCTGTGGCAACATCTTAATTATTTATGTATCTTCCTCTTTCCCTGCACCAGAACTCTTTGTAACTGATTTGGAAGATGGGATTCTGGAGGTTTTTTTCTTCCTTTCAGTATTAAACAGAAAAAAAGCCCAACCACCTAAACAACAGCAACAAAAAAAAACCCCAAAACAAACAAACCAACCAACCAAACAAAAAAACTCCCACCAAAAAATCCCCCAAACCCAGACTAAACAAAAAACCCCACAAAAACAACCAACCAAACCCAAACCCTAAATCCCCCCCAAACTATCAAAAAAAAAAACCCAAAAACAAAACCCAAACCAAACACACCAAATCCCACACAAATTCACCTTTGGACAAGATGTCAAAGGTGAGCACAATTAACTGTCAAAAACTAATGTAATAAATTTTGTCCATGTACATAGTGAAACAACAGGTTTGTTCTTAATACTGTGCAGTAATTAGCAATATCAACTCTTTGTGGTCAAGAATATTAAACAACGACAGTATGAAAGTTTTGTAGCCTATGGAAACTGTATATGCAAGAAATTAAAAAAGCAATACATTATCTTACTTTCAATTGTTCTATGTATCTGGTTTTCATAGGGGTATATAGGCTTCCCCGAGTTCTAAAAACTACTGAAAACACATTGTAGTGCTTTGTTGTTCTTTGCTTCCCAAGACCCATCAAGAGTTCTTAGTTCTATGCAACACAGCTGTATTGATATGTATGTAGGGACAGTTCTGAAAGCAGTGTTGTAACTTTCAAGATGCTTGTGACTATATACAAGCACAGGAAAACATGTAACAAGTGAAAGAGAATGGACATTATTTATACATTTTTTTTTTCATCTGACAATTTCTGCGCCTGGTGCATTTTCTTGAGTTAGATTAAATAATATATATGTATCTTTTGTATTTTTGTCATTTAACTTATAACAGACTATACCTTCTCAATACCGCGTGGGAAGCCAGCATTTGAAATTATCTTCTTAAATGAAATCACAAGTAAACATTTTGCAGGGAAACCTACTTTCAAGATCCCTGCCCTATTTTGAGCCAGAAAATTTGAAGCAGTTTAGCAGCTTCAGGTAAGCTTGGATGACGTTCAAGGCACCCATTCTTAGAGGTTTGCCCATTAATACTACACACTGTTGCACATCAAGCACTTCCTTGATGATTTTCAAACAGCATCTTGTGGTGAAGCGTAGAATTTTAACTAGCAAAATTGCAACAATGAGATCAGTGTATACTCTTTATTACCTTATGCCAATAAAACTAGCATCAGTGGCCAGAATTATAGCTGCTATGAAACTGCTTATCACTGGCGAAGCTGGAGCAAAGTGTGAAAGCTCTATGGTGTCCATTGAAAAAGGAAAATCGCTCCTGAATTGCATGCCCCAAAGCCTTTCCAAGCAGATGTGTCATGCAGATGTTACTTTGAAGGTCAGAGAGAACACTCTGGGAACATGTTCCTTTTGCACCTATGCCTTGTTTGACTGTCACAATGTATCTAAGACTTTGGAAAACTGCTTGCCAGTAATCTGAGCTAACTCCCAAACACATGGGACCAGGAGGACAGCATCAGTGAAGTCGTGCAGGGATATAATTAGTAGATTTTGTCACAAGTTATTTTCATACTGAAGAAAATTGTTCAAACCAAAGTTGCATCTTACTCTAAGAAGACAAAGTAAAGTTGCCTTCACTTTCTGGGGAACATCTAGATAAACCTGCAACCCCACCACAGTGTCATAAACCTCTTATCTTTTGTTATCATCCTGTCTTGCTACTAGCATGTAGTCACGCCGTGTTACAAAGCTTCAAGAGAACAGCAGTGTACAAAACAAGCAAATATTTGACAAATAATCTTGTCTTGGTAGTATTATCTTGGCCTTAACCAAGCTACACAGCTGTTGTTTTATATGACATTCCTTTAGACCTCTGTTCCATTATAGATGCATACATATAAACAACTGAGTCTACTACAGAAACTTCTTTCAAGATCTCAACTAGTCACACCCCTCCCCCCCCCCCGTAAGTTTAATTTCAGATAAAAACCAGTATATGCTGGATTCTTTTTTTTTTTTTTTTTCCAAAACATTGTGAATATTCAAAGTCACTGATTAGATTACTTAAGTCACTAATTCTAACACACAGCTTACTTCTTTTGAAATCAGACACTACACATAATTTGCGTCCAGTGTTCCAAAAGCCCAGATGATTATTTCCTCTGAGCCAACAAAACTGCTCTGGCATAAAGCAGCATATAAATTTTGGCTAATGTGCTATATGTCAGATGATACATTGTCATCATAATTCCCATGACTTTTAATTATACGTATTCCATCATATTCTGAAGTGCTGCAGCCACCATTAATTTAAGTATGTGATTTTGTACCATACTGAGTTATCATCAGTGTCTTTTTTTCCATCATGAACACAAGTACTGCTCCCTGTGCCTATCACTGTGCACTTCTGTTCACAATATTAGATATCAAAATATATATTCTTAGAGATTTTGAACAATATTTTAACAAATTAAAAAAAAAAATAAAATCACCAAATAAAGTAAGAATTAATTCCTTGTTTAGGAAATGGAAAGCAAGGTGTAATGAAGGCCCTAATTCTTACTGCTGTTTGATCTGACAATTCTTTCTCAAATAATAAATTAATTTTTTCCTATGAACCAGACACATAGAATTATTTATCTTGATATGGACCAAAGAAATATAACATCTATGTTACATGTTTGACAAGTTTCCATGTTATTCTCCATGACATCGTGGTGCTGGAGCAGGTCCAGAGAAGGGTAGCAATGCTGGTGAAGGGTCTAGAGAATAAGTAAGTCATATGAGGAATGGCTGAGGCATCTGGGGCTGTTTAGTCTGGAGAAGAGAAGGCTCATGGGGGACCTTATCACACTCTACAACTACCTGAAAGGAGGTTTTAGTAGGGGGGACCGGGGGTGTCAGTCTCTTCTTCCTGGTAATGAGACAGGACAACAGGTAACAGTTTCCAGCTGCATCAGGTGTGGCTTAGATTGGATATTAGGGAAAATTTCTTCACAGAGAGGGGGAATCAGGTACTGGAACCACCCCTGGAAGTGTTCAAAAATCATGTAGATGAGGCCCTCAATGTTATTCTTTAGTGGTGGTCATGGCAGTCCTGGGGTAAAGGCTGGACTTGATGATCTTAAAGGTCTTTTCCAACCTAGCTGATTCTATGATTCTATGCTCTTCTTTTGCATTAATGAACATTTCTGCACTCTTTCTCCCCTTCCCTTCTCAGGAAGAGGATAGTTTTAAAGATATTATGCTTTTGGGGAATATCTGTAAACCTGAGTCTCCTAGATATAATTCATAAAATTCAGAAAGTCAGGAACACCATTGAAAATGTTCTACAGCAGCTTAAATTTTTCAAAATGCAAAATGATATTTAATGTATAAATCTGCCATTACATAATTTTCATGTAAGTAAGTATTGATTACATCAACCACCAAAACACGTAAAATCTAAATTTGATACATTGGAATCATGTAGGGATAGGTATGCTCCTCTTTTATCATGGAGTATTTGCTTCTCAAGTTAGTGACTTAAATCAAAAATTACTCAGAGTAAAACCAGCAGACTTCTCTCCTTACTTTGAATACTTGTATGTTGCCAATTACAGAATGAATGATTCAAGGATAATACTAGGGTTACCTAGAAAACATTCCCTTTAATGTATTATGGAGAAAAAGCATTTAACAGAATTCAACTCAGTTTTCTAGGTGCCTTAATTTAAACTCTGTGCTGAAAGCATTCATTAGAAGCAAAAAGCCAGTCTATTCCTACTCTTCGGATGTTGCAACAATGACACAAATATATTTAATGTGACTTTTGCCTCTACAACACAAAGTGCTTTTGTCCCATAATTTGTTTTACCAAACTGTGAGTGGGCTCAGTGACACATAACAAATTATACTGGATGATTGATATTCAGTCATAAGAAGTGAACAACTTATTTTCTTATGTATTTTCTAGTCTGAGAATTGCATTTGATGCAACGTCCATTGGAATTACAATTGGTTTATGTGCAAACACATACAAGCAAGTGCATATAGATACCCACAACTATACAACCTGTGTCCATATAATCACAATCAGAAAGCTTCTGTTTGAAAATTGAAAAGTCACAATGGTCCAGGACTTTCAAGCATAAAATTTATCCACCAGAGATACTGAAATGGAAACAAATCGTGCATTGTGATAAAACGGCAGGCTTGTTCAGCACTAACATTTTGCTGTGAATGGCCCCCAGTTAGCATGTGTTGATTGCTTGGTTCACTGAGGTACAGAATGCTGAGCAGAGCCACGGGTCAATAAAGTAATTTATAACGATCAGCCTTCTAGGCAGACTATGAGATGAACTAAACCTTTGCCATTTTCCTCTGGCTGAGCCAATCTGTTCTGCTGTTGATAAATATTTGCCAAATCATAATAATAATAAAAAAATCTAGCAGGCTCTGTAACTCCTACTCCTTACAGAGAAATAAGAGGGTGCATTCAGAAAACATACAGTGCAGTTAAGCACAGTGTAACTACAACTACCTAC
Source organism: Psittacus erithacus (assembly GCA_009867235.2). Lineage (NCBI taxonomy): Eukaryota > Metazoa > Chordata > Aves > Psittaciformes > Psittacidae > Psittacus > Psittacus erithacus. The sequence continues at coordinate 23,237 of WYDI02032416.1, read as the reverse complement.
TTATAATTATGCAAATCTGATGGATACCTTCATCAACAACATCATTGGTTTAATGGTAAGAAAAGGGCAACTTTAAGTCAGGGAGAACAATATCCTTTAAACATGGCAAAAGTAACATGAACCAATTACCACCATCCTGGTGAAACAAAGAGCAAAGTACCAACGCAACATCTTGCACTCTCACATGTTTCCACTGCACGTGACTGAACATACCTTGTAGAAAAGTGAAGAGCCAGGCTCTGTAGTAAGCCCTCTCCTGCCAGGTTCCTTTCAGACCCGCTATAGACTGGACTAGACTAGAGTGGATAAGACTGGACTAGACTAGACTGGGTAAGACTGAACTGGACTAGACTGGACTGGACTGGACAGGACTGGGATAGACTAGGCCAGACTGAACTCCTATCCTCACAGAACTTTCTGGAGTGCAGCAATAAGCACTGGAAGGCACTGTTTGCACCCCCCCACACCCACTGGGGGGAAGTGGCAAGCCCCGGCCAGGGCAAGGGGCGGGGTGCCCAGGGCTGCAGAGGTCGGCTGGTGAGAGGACAAGGGGGTGTTGGGCTGCGGTGGGTTGTGTGGGTCGCTGGTTTTAATTCCATGCTTTGTTCTGTTTGAAATAGCAGCAGTGTGGGGGCCCTTTTCTGCAGGGTTACACTGCTGCAGTCCCTGTTGTTTGTGTGGTTCACCCTGGTGCTGGGGGACTGGGGAATGTTGGTTTTCTGTTGCGTTTGCTGCAGTAGAGCTGCTGGTCCAGGCTGGGCTGGTAAGGGTACACCTGAGCCCTGAGGGTTTAAGAGTGAGGCCTTTGGGCATCTGGGATGATAAATCTGAAGGAAAGTCACCTGCGACACTGCAGCCAAAGTCTGTTTGCCAGAAGCTGGTGGTGGTGGGTGAGATGCAAGTTGTTAAGGTTTAATCTATTAGACAAGAAGAGTGGAGGTGAAAGGAAGGACAATAGGGAAGAGGTAGGGCAGACCCTGGAGGCAGTGGGAGGCTGGGGGGGTGTGTGCACGGGTGCCAGAGGACCAGACCTCTAGGATAAAAGTACGCTATAGTTGATGGTACTATTTTCAAAATAGGGCAGTGGGGTTGATCCTTAGCTCTAGGATTGTGCTGTATCAGAGACACTCCCGAGTCCAGGTAAGATAAGCATTTCATAAGGTAAAAAGCATTCATCTCTAAAGACCAGGGTTGCATTTAGTTTCAATTTCCTCTTTTTACCTGAATTTTAGATCTTGTCAAATGATACTCTCCTGGAAAACTAGTCTCATCAGAGCAAGGATGAAAGTGTTTCAAACTTTGAGTGCTTTATCTGTGTTCAGTGTGTAAATCCAAATGAAACATCAAGAGAGCCTCAGAGAGGTGTGCAGCTGATGCACCTTTCAGGGTCTTATGTGCTAGGAATTAATGCATATAGGCTGCTGGCAGCTGGAGGAAGTCTTTGGCCTTTGCTTTATTCAGCCTTTCCATCCCCTTGACAGTGGCCAGCATAGTCCTCGAACTGTCATTACTCATTGCTGCCAGACCTGTTGCCGGTGATTCCCGTGGCATTCCATTAACTCTGACCTCCTTGTTGCAGAAGACTTTGGTTTTCCAAAACTGTTTTTTATTAAAGCTGTCAGTCTGTTGCCAGAAAGTAGAAAAATGATAGGTGTTTCATGAAATTACAATGACCCCATGGTATAAGCTTACTTTTGGAAATTAATTATGCCCAATCTCTCAAGCATAATATGTAATACTGATATCAAAATAGGTTGTACTTGAATTGGAGGTATGTCTTTCCTGAAATTCCCAGGTTGACTAGGAAAAATACTTCTGAATTAATGGACTCATAACTGATGCCATTTGCACTGCTGTTGTGAAAATACTGTTTACAAAAATGTGTCATGGGAATGAAAACAACTTTTGCTCCCCCCTCCCTAGATGTAGCGCCTAAGACTCATTTAGTTGATTAGTTAACTTCAAGATTTTAGTAAATGTTTGCTTAATATCACTGAGTGACGTCAATCAGCTTAACTCTAGCATGTTTTCATACGCGATAACTGGAAAAAAGAAACCTATATTGGTTGTAAGCTTTCACTCATAGTATCACATTCTGCACTCTTCAAATGTTAAACTGAAAAAAAAAAATGCTTAGGGTGGCTGTCAGTGGGACTTTCCTGATTATTTCTGTGGGAAAATAAAGGTTTGCTGTCCTGTAAAAGAGCAGTTTCCTTCTACTTAAAGATTAATGGACTGTTGAAGAAGGAATTTTAAACATGCCCAAAATGCACTTTTTCTCCTCACTCCCCTACTCCTTCGAATCACCCACAAATGTATGCAAGATTTAAAATCAGTTAGGCTTTGGATTGTTTTCTTCTAAGTCAGTGAAGTTCTCTGATTTTCAGAAAGGCTCTAGAAAGTGGCCTTCCATGAAAAATCAATCTATCTAGATTTTTTTGATGGGACTGTAAAAGAAAAGGCAGGTGATTTCTGAAGGTCTTTTGGTGGATTTTGAAACTACTCTGGAAATAAGGTGAAAAGAAATTTAGTGTATTTCTTGGACTTGGTGATAATAAAAAGCACAACCTCTTCACTCTGCTGCCATTGAGGAGTATGGTTTGTAGGTTTATGAGAGAATCTTTCTTCAAGTACACATTAAGGTGCCAAACTTTCTAGGACTTTTTTTCAGATGGACTCAGAATTAGTAGAAAGGATCAGGATTTAGATAAAAACAATCAAGATAAATCTTTGCTTTGTTCCAAGGACAAAAAAAAAAAAAAAGAAATTGACATTTCATAGCTCTTGTCATCTCTTATCTTGGATCGAATGAAAAGTCTGTGAACTGAAGGCACTTCTTCAATTTAACTTCTTCCAGAAAAGGGCCCATAACTAGAAAATACATCTTGACTGTTAGGTTTTATTTGACAAGTGAGAGGAGGACTTTTGCTGCATATGTTGAAATATTCATATGGTTTGGGTATTTTTTCACTAATAGGTGCTATTATATACAGCCATTCACAGAATTAAAATGGTGCGTACTTTAGGAGATTTCTGGGAGCTAACTGATAAAGAACCTTATACTTAAGAGCATTTTCATTCCCTGCTGAATTTTAGTGCAATAGGCAAGCACTAAAATTACAATTTTAAAAACTACCTTGCGAGTTATTTACCAAATGCTTATGAAATGCCTGGACCTCTGCCATCTGCTTTTTCAAAATTACCAGTGGGACATGGTCATTGTAGGAGCTGTTGTTTATCCACATTACCTCTTATTTTATAGGGCTGTCTGGTGTTCTAATTTTCTTCTGGTCTGAAGCTTTGCCCATACTTTTGACTTATAATACAATACTTTCTTTTCTTTCCCAGCTAAGTTGTGGTGTATTTTGAGGATGCTGCACCCTAGATGTTATTATCCTGTCAGGGATACATTGTGGCTGTCAAGAGAGAATACTGAATTGCATTCATAGAAAAAGTCTTTGGGGAAAGTGAATAAAGGCTTTTTTTGCAAGTCAGTAGGGAAGATGAACAGGTGTAAGGAAGAGCAATAGTTATTTAGAAAACTTCCCTCAATTAATGTGGTTCTCTGTTTTTTTGTGCTCTTACAAGAAAGCTTTCTGTGTTTGTCGAGTATTCTCTGTATGGCAAAACCATTAGATAATAGTCTACAATTTCCTACAGATAGTAGAGGTATTCTGATATAGTATAAACTCAAAGTTGGTGCAGACCATGTGTTTAAATTCTAATCTATAACTGAGTATGATATAATTCATGAACCATGGTACAAGGATTAGGGGATCTTGAGTAACTGCTGGTTTTTAATTAGAACTCATATGGTAAGATTTTAACATTTGCCAGTTTACACTGCAAAATTTCCCTTAATTAGTGAGGATTGTAAATCCGACAAATTGACATTGAATCTGAGGCAAAATTGCACTTTTGTGTCACTGGTAGCAGCATTAACAACATGGCCAGCCATGGCACAAATCTTATCTGGGTTGTGTGTATTCCACAAATATTCTGAAAATCTGGACACATGTATTGATCCTGAAACTATAGCACTACTTACTATTAATTAACTCTAACCTGCTTCCTAAGAGAAGTGATGGATTATTCACCATGTGACAATTTTGCATGAACACTGAACACCTTTCAAGGTTTATAGTACAGTTTAAGTGAATACTGGGGTTTGTTTTTCTTTTGGTGTTTTGTTTGTTTGTTTCTGTTTTAGGGTTTTTTGTGGTTTTTTTGTTGGGTTGGGTGGTTTTAGGGCTTTTTTTTGGGGGGGGGGTTGGTTTTTTTTTCTCTCAGGAGGAACACAGTAGATGAAGTCCGCTAATTTTTTTTTCTATAGAAACTATAGAGCCAATAAACATTTTGTCCTTTCTCTGTTTAAAATTTTCCTTTAAAAGGTCTAACAAAGAGAAGAGGATTGCAGTCATCTTAGTCTTGCAGTGTCTTCAGCTGATTCATGAACAACAACTATTTTGCAGGAGAAAAAAGTATTGCCCAGCACTAACAGGCTGCTAAACCATTTTTAGATCAGTATTAATGAGTATCTGGTGCCAGATTTTGGAGTACTCTGTTTTTTAAAAAGGTGAAAACTTCAGGTCCTCTTTTGCACATCTAGAACTGGAGGTTTTTCTTCCTAGCTAGTTGTCAACAGAAGTACTAATGCTTTACTTCATCCTTTGAATCCTCCTTCAGCTGTTCCCTTAAGGATGCTGCTTAATAAAAAACCAATAGCCCTACCAAGTTGATCTACCAAGAAAGTATGCTATAACTTCAGGAACATTAGGACAAAAGTCAGTGTCAAGACAAGTGAAATTTTGGAGTGAAATGCTGATGACCTTTGGAGTGTAGGAAAAGCGGACTAACAGGGATTTCAATAGCTCATTCTTCACCTAGAGTAAACAGTGTTACTGATTCCTAGGCCTGCCCTGAAATTCATCTGTTTATCTGGAACACAAACACGCTGGTGGAGTGAAGACATGCTTCTAGGCAAATAGAATCGTAGAATAGTTAGGGTTGGAAAGGACCTTAAGACATTATTCAAAAGAATTTTCTTAGCTTATGAAATGTATCTGGGTAGTTACTTGGTTGTTTAGCTCTGTGATTTGGCTAGCTGGCCTAATTTGGCTGTGAACCAGCAACCTTAGGTAGAGAAGCTCTTCTATCTTGTGAAACATCCAGGTTCATGAGACATTCAGTCTTTAAACAAAGCCAGCTATTCAGCTTTTCTTTTCAAATGACCAACAAGGTGTGATGGTGTTTTGAACTTAATTTATACAGTAAATAAAAAATAAAGTCTGTTTTTGTCAGCACAAAAATAAGAATGTGGTGTAGTGATTAATGATTGTGATTAACTCTCTACAGGTTGTGGCTTCATGCATTAGTGATTTTTCTGTCATTATTCTGGATAAGATGGTACATTAAGCTTGTAGGACTTCATCTGTGTGGCTTGACAAGACCTAAACGTTAACCTTTAGCTTTGTGTTTTTCACTAATGCACTTCTAATGCTGAATATGTAACCGGTGGTTTAGTGTGCTGAATTACCCAAGATGCTGACATATGAGCTAATTCATTAACTTTATTTAAAAACCTTAATTCAAATTAAAGGGGAAATAAATTGATAGTAAAAAAGCAATAAATGCTTCAGATTACTTTTGGAGCTGCTGCCTTCTTGCATCAAAGTAGTTTTCATGTAGTATTTGTTTAGCATCAATTGCATATCACGTTGAAATCTATGAGCTGTTATTGTGGTCTAAACACAACAGGCACGAAGCCTCTCACTCACTCTTCCTTCCCCCCAGCGGGATGGGGAGGAGAAACAGAAGAGGATGAAACCCACAAGTTGAGATGAGAACAATTTAATAATTGAAATGAAATATAAAAATAAAAGAAATAACAATAAGAGGAAAAAGAGAAAAGGAAGAGTAAAATTCAGGAAACATAAGTGATGCACAATACAATCACTCACCACTTGCTAACTAATACCCAGCCTGTCTCTGAGCAGCCAACTCTCCCCTGGTTTATATACTAGGCATTATGTACTGTGGTATGGAATTCCCCTTTGGCTAGTTCAGGCCAGCTGTTCTGGCTGTGCTTCCTCCTGACTCCTTGTGCTTCTCCTCACTGACAGAGCATGGGAAACTGAAAAGTCCTTGATTGGGGTAAAGGTTACTTAGCAACAACTAAAACATCTGTGTTTTATCAGCATTATTCTCAGACTAAATCCAAAACACAGCACTGTACTAGCTATTAGGAAGGAAACTAACTCTATTCCAGACAAAAATAGATCAGGTTAATGCTAAATACCAGTGCTTGTTATCAAGTGTAAAGACTATTCACATTGGTCTTGAATAAATAGCAAGGATCAACTTCTTTTCTTACCCCAAACAGTAACTTCCAATTCCAGACACTGTATATGCAACATATTTACTGTATTTCCCATCAAATACATAGTATGTCCTTCATATCACACTGCTAACTGGATATTGCTGAGATGATTCAGACATTACGTCGAGGAGAAAGCTGATAACGACCTCACTGTAACCAAAATAAGGTAGCCAACTCTATAAAAAGCTTGTTTACATTACAGACTAATGCAAGGGATTGCACTGCTGTTCAATTTATATATTTAAAATGTCATTTGTAAATTTTTATTACTTATATGTTAATAAGGGGGAGGAGAAAAGGAGGTGAGTGAATTAATACTTCATACTAACTAGGTGACTTAGTTTGCTTGTTACCTTAAGACAGAAGGGAGATGATGATGTGCCCTCAATTATATTCAGGAGAGCTGCGTTTTATTTTAGTTCTTCTTGGGACAGGTGTTCCAGGCAACAAGCAAATACCTTTGTTTGATACAGAATCATTCTGTGGTTCATAGGTTCATTCTCAATTTTTTTTATTTTTTTTTTTGTTTTGTTTCCCAAAGTTTAAGTACATTTTATATGCTAATTTGGATTACTATCACCATCAAAATGAAAGGGAATGTGTTCCCATCCTTCTTCGCAATTTTCTGCAATTATTACATTATTTTATCAGAACCTTGTTTTTCCTGTAGAGGATTTTTAACTCTAAAGATATTAACTTTTTAGATCCTTCAACAAATTTGGAGAAGAAGTTACAGTTCTATATAACAAAGGAATTGCCTGTTCCAGCTACTGCTCCACAAAATTTTGAGTTTAAGGTGAAGCAGACTCTTTCCTGGTAAGTGTAAAATATTGGTCTCTCAATATGCTCCAAATGCGCAGAGAAAAGATGGTTTTGTGCGCTGTTAATCAGGCTATCGAACTCTTGCAGGATCCACTGAACTATACTTATCTCCAGCATACTGTGGCCGGCATTTATCAGAAGATACTGGGTTTTGTATGTGGTGGTTTTATTTGTTTTGTATAGCCCTCTCGCTTAAACTGAAGATAACAATTCTTTCAAAATCATATTTCTCTTCTTTATAGTATTGACCAATGTTTTTAGTATTTGGACAAATGGCACAAATGTGTTATCGAACTGTAGAATATTATAATTCTAACTTTTTTTTAATACACTGTTTTTCAAGACACTTTATAAAGAACATTGTAATAGTGAATGCAGTTTTAGTATCTAAGTACTTCTTATAATAAATAAATCTCTAGTAGAGATTTATTATTGGAAAATGTCCTGTCATTAGGGATTCATATTTTTCATTAATTGACATTACTGTATGTAAGACACTTCAGAGGAAAGCAATTAATTTTTATAAGAAAGTGGAAACTTTTTGTGTTGCATTGACTTATATTATTGACTGCTTTTTGTCTATAGGATAACAAAACCCCTTCCTTCAGCTACCCAGTGTTAGTAAATTCTATCACATCTTGCTAAGATTTTGTAAATACATTTTGAGCCTCTTTGGCTTCCCGTATTTGGCTTAGTAGTCAGGAACACCGTTCAGTGTTTGCAGAGTCTTACATGGCAGAAAACTATTCAGGCTTTGTTATCCAGAAGAAAAAGAGCTTGTTTCCAATGCTGGTGTTAGAAACTGATCTAGGAGTGCTGGTTAACTTTTAAATGGGTAAAGTCTATTTGTAAGATTACTTTTCTTCTCACTACCTGATAAGCTGTCAATTTGAGTAAGCCCAACAGAGTGCTGCAGGTAAACCAGGGTGTTTCACAGTGACATTCCAAAAGTTAGCATTCCAACTCAAGTTTAATTGCTTGAAGAAGCAGTCTTATTTCAGAACTCATCACCTTCCAGGGGCCCTCAGTAAAAATTAGACCCCTTAGTTTTCTAATACAGCAGCCTGTAAATATATATCCATCCAAGTAAATTTGGTTAAGTAGTGCCACTTATGAGTAAAATCACTTAATTTGTATACAAGATTGACCTTTTTAAAAATAATTTATTAACATAAAATTGACAAAGTTTTACAGTGCTAAGTGATTAGACAATCAATACAGCTTGCTATGTACCATAATTACTGCATGTTTCACATTGCTGGGAGGATGAGAATATAATATGAGCTGTGCTGAACTCTGCTTGGTTCTGTTTAATGCACTTGTTAGGTCATAATATAGTATGCAGTGCCCCTGGAGTTCATCTGAACTATCTGAGTTAATGGAGACTGGGACAACTTACAATAAATGGTGTGACCCTGGAAAGAGTAAAATGAAGTTAAACCACTTTCTAAGGGGATACTCTAGAGAAGTCAGAGCTGATAAGCTTTGTCAATAGTTAATTTGGAGAAATCTTACTATCTGTAGCATATATACAGTTTGATCAGATAATAGACACTATTGAAATGTCGCCAGGTTCCTTGTGAATGATGCTGATGAATATCCTGCTTTACACAGGGATATAATTCATTTTCTTCCTAGCAGCTGGTACAGTGCTGTGTTTTGGCTCTAGTCTGAGAAGAATGCTGATATAACACACAGATGTTTTAGTTGTTGCTGAGTAGCACATACCCTAGTCAAGGACTTTTCAGTCTCATGCTTTGCTGGTAAAGAAGGGCACAAGAAGCCAGGAGGGAGCAGAGATAGGACACCTGGCCAAAACTGGCCAGGAGGGGCTGATGGCTGAATTTTTTTCTTACTTCTTTCTTTTTCCTGTTATTATTATATTTTACTTTAATTCAGTTACTTAACTGTTCTTGTCTCAACCTGGGGGGTTTACCTTCTTTGAATTCTGGTGATTCTCCTCCCCATCCCACCTGGGAGTAAAGGGGACAGTGAGCAATTGGCTGTGTCAAAGGTAGTTGCTAGCTTGGGTTAAACCATGATGAAGGAGGATGAACTGAGTGAGAATAAATGAAAAAGTTCATATGCACAGACTCTGATATGAAAGTTTACCTATGTAAAATACACTTCAAAATTCAACAATAGTATTTATCCCTAGCACAGTAAAATAGGGGACATCTGTTGTGGTTTAAGCCCATCTGTAACTCAGAAAACCACACAGTCTCTCACTTAGCCCCCTTGCCGCCACCCCCCACCCCACCCCCCCGAAGGGATGGGGAGGAGAATTGAAAGAATGCAGCTCCCACAGGTTGAGATAAGAACAGTTCAGTAACTGAGGTATAACACAAACCACTGCTGCTGCCACCAATAATAATAATGATAAGGGAAATAGCAAGGGAAGAGAATACAACCTCTCATCACCTGCTGACTGATACCCAGCCCTACCGAGCAGTGAACTAGCCCTTCCGATTGACTGCCCCCAGTTTACATCCTGGGCATGACGTGCTGTGGTATGGAATACCTCTTTGGTCAGTTTGGGTCAGGTGTCCTGTCTCTGCTTCCTCCCTGCTTCCCCTTCTCCCTGGCAGACCATGAGACTCAGAAAGTCCTTGGTCAGACTAAACGTTACTAAGCAGTAGCTAGAAACATCAGTGTTATCAGCACTGTTCCCAGGCTGAAAGTCAAAAGCACAGCATTGCACCAGCTGCTAAGAAGGAGAAAAATGACTGCTGCTGCTGAACCCAGGTCAACATCTTTTATAATGCACTTTTTACAACTGTGTATACATAAATTGGCAAAAAATACCTTCTAGTCACAGGTCATTTTAATAACTTCTAAAACTTTGTAGCTTTTTGAAGGAAGTATGGTAAAATATATATAGGTTTAAAATTAATGTTTTTATAGTGAATGTTGAGGACAACTTGGCATTGTAGTCTGCTAGGTTCTTAGCTTATTATATAGAACATGCAGAGCTTATACTATTGTATTTTAGATATTCTTCAGCTGAAGACAAATGACTAGGAGAATCTGGGTCGAAAGAAGCAGAAATTGAAGTTTATAACCCTAAATTTTTTTGCCTCTATAATTGAAGGCAGTTATGGTGACTCCATTTTTACTTTCTACAGTAACTCTATTTTTTCTTCTGGAAAACATAGACATTCAGAAGATATAGTAGTATTTCAGTATTTCTAGACATTAATAAGTTAGTCATGATTATGACTTAAACCTAATCTAAATGGCAGTGTGGAGATAAGGCTGAGGCCTCCAGCACCATGAGTGGCCCAGATGAGAAAGATGTGGAAGGAGCAATATCGATGCTGTGAGTGCTCCCTTTGGCATGCCTGTTGCATGCCCCAGTGTCTCTGGAGCTGTAGGCTTTGTAGCTTTCTGAACCCTAACCCTCGTCTGAATAGCATTTCAGAGCCCAGGCTGAGGTCCCCAGCCCAATGGGCCCAGCAGAGAAAGGTATGGCAGGAGCAATGTTTGTGCAGTGCTGTGCTCCCCTTGCCATACCTTTTACAGCCCCAGTGTCCCTGGAGGCTTTGTGGCCCTCAATGAAATCATTCCTTTGTTTCTTTTTTCTGTGTTTTGTATGTGTATACAAGCAGTCTTTCTATTAGTACAGCAATCCACTCCTGAACTATTCCTGTAAGTCCCTAACTGAACATTCTAAATAGTCTGGAAAGTGGATTGTAGGCAATATTTCTGTGACTAACACAAATATGTGTTGCAAGAAGGAAAATATGCAAATCGTGCCATTACTAGGTTTGAGGAATTCTAAATTTCTCAGATTTTCCCACTCAAAGATCTTCAGTGTTACCTTGATAAAGGCAAAAACTGAAGTTGAAAAATTGACTGCAGGAGTCTTACTGACAAGTAAGATAGTACTTGTCAGCATCCACTATTAAGGGCACATGAAAAGTAGTTTTGGTTGCTTGATTATTTCTTGCTTGTTTTGTGGATTTGTTTTTTTTTTTTTGTTTCATTTTGGTTTGGTTGGTTTTGGGGTTTGTTTTTTGTTTGTGGTTTTTTGTTTGTTTGTGGTTTTTTGTTTGTTTGTTTTTCTCCTCTGAAATGTGAATGTGATTAGTAAAGCAAAATGGTGGTAAAGTTTTTTAAAGGGAGATGTTTGATACTTACACGATTCTGGAAGCTCTTTTCCACACATAAAATTGCTTGCATCTAATTATTCTCCCATAGTATTTTATAGTGTAGGTCTTTGTATGGGAACAGAATTCTTCCAGTATTGTCCTCTCTAACAGATGTGTATTTGATGGTTATGGGAAACAAAAACAAATTCCCCTGAATACTCTCTGTTAGCACAGGTGACAAACATGCCTTTGTCCAATTGTATATTCATCTTCTCTGAAGAAGTTTATAGTTTGATTGAAATTAGCTGTCACAATTGACAGCCAAGATTTCAATGTTCATACTGGTGGAAATTGCTGAGGGTCTTAGTGCTAGGGCAGGTTTTGCTAAAAATAATCAGGGGAGCAACTCAATCAGATTTGGGCCTAGCTTAAAGTTGCAACAGATATTAAATACCATGGTTAACTTTAACTTTGGATTTAGTCCACAGTTTAGTACTACCAGAACACCTCACAGACCAATAAATTACCTCACAGTATTATATTATGATACTATTGCTATTGTCAAGTGCAGAACAGGGCTATCAAAAATCCTGTTGTTTGATGGGTTTTCTTTGTATTTTTTTGTTTGATTTGTTTTGTTTTGTTTGGGGGTTTTTGTGGGTTCTCTTTTGGTTTTTTTTTTGTTTGTCTGGTTTTGGTTTTTTGGTTTTTTAATTTTTTTAATGGATTGGCTTGTCTGTGACAGAAAGGAAACTATTGTCATTCTGTAACATAAAATTTTTTCCTGTGTAGATAATGTCTGCATTTGTGAAAAAAGTTCCAAAGTAAGTGACTGGGTACTGGTACTGGTAAACTTGACGAACCTCCCTCCTTTAATAATTCCCAGAGTATATAATTAGGTAGGTTTTGTTTTGGTTTTTTTCTGAATTGTATGATTCCCTCCTCCCTCATCTCCCCCATAAACCTGGGTTAGAAAGTACGGCCTATACTGAAACACACTTTGCTTATGGTAGTTGCTGCATCAAGAAGACAAACTGAATATCAAAACCAAGTGACTTTGTTGCTAAATCATTAAATTACAATTCTAAGCACATGGAGGGAGGAAGTGAATTGTGTGCCCAGGTCCTTAGATGAAATGGTATGTTTAGAACTAACCACAGATTTGAAATTCGCTGAACAGGGGATTCATTGTGGCTTTTCACTAATAATTATTTCTGAAAAGCACAGGTTTTTCAATTTTTTCAATGACCTGGCAGCTAGATTAATAGCTTCTTGGCAGCAGAACACAGCCACTGGTATGTAGTGGCTACCAGATGAGCATTAATTTAGTTTTATACTAAGTTTGCAAAGCAAGCAGAATCATAGAATGGTTTGGGTTGGAAAGGACCTTAAGATTATCTAGTTCCAACCCCTCTGCCATGGGCAGGGATGCCTCAAGTTTTTTATTAGTATAATAGCTCAAAGTTATAACCAGCTGCATGATTAATGCTTCAATTAAACTATGCAGCTTGTACAAAGTCTTCTTCCTGTATTAATCATGCAAACCGTCTTATTATTTATGACTAAAACCAGCAGATGAGCCAGGGTTTCCACTGCCAACTGGGAAAGGTTTCAAATTTGCAACACCCCCCATACTGATCATGACAAGGAAGATGAAGCATTTCATAGAAAGAAAAATTTCATAATGTAGAATTTTCTAGGTATGCATTACAATACTCTCAATCTGCTCTTACTTTGTAAAATGAAGTTAGATGCTGCTATTGTTTATACCACACAAAGCCCTTAGTCTGCTGGAAGTCAATGGCTATTGGTGAACGCACTGTTTGCTTTACAGGTTTTTTCAAATTCGGTTGTGATTGGCGTTACTCACTAGGAAAGATGTCATGAGTATCAGTGGAAATGACAGCAAAGAGTATTTGTGATAAATTTATGGTTTTACTTTCTGAATATGCATCTCTTGGGCCTACTTGCTTGTGGTGGTTTTGAGGAATAGAAATGTCTCAAGAAGGAATATGTGAAAATTTTTTGGAATTTCCAGGTATTTTGCAAATTATTGAGATGATTCAATTTTTCATGTTTTTCAGAGAAGAAAGTTAAAAGTGTGATATTACTGAGACCTTGTTATCTTAAAATTATTCATTGGCACCAGAATCTGTTCTAATTTTAACTAGAGATATAAAACAACAGCTCTCTCAGATGTGTGAATACCCCGGATACTTGGTGAGTAGCTGTTTGCTGCATTTCTCCTGCTTTTTGTCTCTTGGACTTATATTAGCCGTAGGGAAAATTTCACTGAAACCAGGATTTTGTGCCAAGAAAACAAATAAAAAATAAATAAATTGAGGCTTATACCAGATTGTTTAATATATGATGAAGGAAGCAAATTAATAATAACTCAAAGTCTCCAAGGTAAAGTATAACAGTGAAGATCACAAATAAGCATAGCCTTCTTTCATCTCCCCCTCACACCTTTTTTATCCATTCCCCTTTCTCATTCTTCTTCTTTTTTCCTTCCCACCTCCCACTGTCATTTAGCAAGCTCTTCTGTCTGTGTCTGGGGTATTTTAAGACCCATCCTGTGATTTCTTTGATGGAGAGAATAAACCATGCAGTTGACTAAACTCAATGCATTTTATATGATGTTGTTGTTAATCTGTCATAACATATTATTTAATAAATGTGACATATACCCAGAGTCACAGTGCCACAAAATGCCAGATCTGTTGGTCCAAGACTTTGTTACAATAATGCAGACCAGTGGACAAACTCTGTAACTTAAAGTTCTGAAGCATTTTTAAATCGTTTGAAATAAAAGTGCTTTTTTTCTGCTATAGTCCAAATTTCCTATTACTGTCAAACCTTCTGTGAGATGGGTGTGTGAAAGGTATGAAGTCTAAAGGTTTGCATATTAGTGTTGGTGAAAATCAGTTGACTTGTTCAATGTGCGTAGAATGGTGAACTCATACTAAGCTGTGGTTTTAAGGTAGTTTGTAAGGTAGATTTCTGATGTAAGAAGCTGTTCCTCAGTATTTTTCACATACTGTTTAATATTTTTAATGTACCAAGAAGGTATGAGATTTCTGATTTTTACCCCATCACCTGAGTCTCAAAAATCCTAACAAAATATCCCAAAAGCAGATTTCTTACATGATATATTGTCAGTGTTGCTGTACTGACCATTTGTTATTTAAATTATTTATGTAAAAGATAACTACTTGTCTCTTGGCCTCATAATTCTATCAGTTCTTGGATGTAAAACTGTTGGCAGTGTTTTTTAACAAGTAAATAAACACTTTTTAGGGGCAAATGAAAAAGGGTGAATTCTAATCTCTGTACTGAAACCTCTGAATAAGTTTACTGTATTAAAAACCAGTCAGAAATTCATTTGGTATAGAGAAGCATGAAAATCTCTGGCTAAATTGAGATGGGATTTGAAAGACACATTATAAAGACGAAGGTATAGGTGAGGGGTGATTTACGACCTTCTGGTTTTAAATTGCGGAGGAAAACCTCACATTCATCTACTGATAATTTTGTTGTCAAGCGCTTTTGCTACATCTGTCTTATGCAGACTTGTAAATTATCTAGAATGTATTATTTTTACAGTCCTCCTTTCCACTATATGTACAAATCTATTTAAATGACAATGTGTCTGGGTTGCCAGGTAATGAGCATAATGGCCAATGTGTAACTTTGATTGGAAGAATTCCTACTGGATACAAGGCACTGAATTCAAGTTCACTTCTGACTCTCTGGAAGTTAGGCTTGAAACTGTTTTTAGTTGAAGTTCTTGTGGTGGCGTACTCCTCCCACGTGACCTTTATTTCCCAATTCTGCTCAAGTGATAACCATCAGTGGTGGTGGTAATGGATGTGTCTGGGTCCTGATAACTGCATCTACTCAATTCTGGGGTGACAGATAACAACACAATAACCAAGGGCTAATCTACTCCACCCTCCAACCAGTCAAGGTCTGACTCAAGCCAAGTTGTAGTCAGTATGCAAACATGACTATGAGTCAATTATCTCATTCCATAAATAGTGGACAGCCCATGGGCCATTGAGCTGTCCTGTACAGCAGTGGGCTGCATGACAGGATATCGCCTTAAGCAGGGATGCTTCTTGAGGTTGAGAGATTACTTGCTGCAACAAATCCTCAGGAAGTGATTAATACCATGCTGAACTTTGAAATTTTAACTGATATAAAGGACTGATTGCACATATATAATCCTTTAGACATAAACCGTTGATCAAGTCTGAGACTAAGTCTGGATTCAGCTGCATGTAGACTCCTCTTTGAGAATGAGTTCAGAAAGCAAGAGGGTCATCTCTGAACTCATGACCCAGTGAGAGGGTCTCCCTGATGGTTTTGTCTGATTCTGTCCTCTATGCAGTAAATAAAGCATGCCTGCCATCACCTTGTTAAATCAGTGTCACATTTACTGACAAACTCTGTTAAATCACTGTTTTACGTCAATAAACATATTACTACTTCGCTCTTACATGTGAAGTGCATCACTCATCTGTTCCCAACAGTACTCTGAACAGATTTTTGGCCTTTCTGGGATTGTTTCATTCTCATTTAGATGCCCTGTAGGCATCTGTTCTTTTGATATTGTTTTATGCCAGTGTGTTAAATGCATTTTTTCCCTCCCTATCATGAAGTTTTTAAGATGACAGATTTTGCAACTGTTTCCTGTTTCTTTCATGAGTTTAGTTCAATGGTTTTCCAGAGTAAATTGGTGTCTCATCTGTGTTACACATTTGCCTGAGTAGACAATTGTGATTATTACATAACCAGATCACATGCAGCTTAAATGCAATAAGAATTTTGGTGGATTCAAGAGGTAGATGATGTCAAAGAACATTTCTTCCTTGTGGGCAAATGATGATGTATTATTTGTCCTTACCAACCATTACGAGCTTCAAATTCTTCCAGTGGGATTTTCTGTGCTCATTCTATCACTTGAACTTTCTAATGATTTTTCAGCTAACTAGGTTTCTGTTTCTACCTCTAGTGTTGTATTGTACAGATTGTACAACTTGTTGTTCTGCTTTGTGAAAATGCCTTCTTTTGGGCCACTAAGTGACTTCAGTACTGAGTTAGCTCATAAAAGCTTTGGTTTAGCTTTGTTTGTTTTCCCACAATTGCCACTATCATATTGTACTTCCTCTTAAACTCCCACATGTAAAGGGGTTTTTGGTTAGGGTTTTTTAATGTGGTGGGTTGGATTGTTTGTTTTTTGGAGGGGTGGAATTGTTATTTTATTGTTGTTGGTTTTTTATGGGGCTTTTCTGTGCATTTTTTTTTTAATGTATTCAGTGCTATCCTGAATTTTAAATTAACATTTAGCTTACTCCTTTTGACACATTCCCTTTTGTACTTCCACCTTTCATCTCCAGGTGATCTGCCATTTTTAAACTTACTTTTATCAGTCTCCTTGATTCCTCTAACTGCCAAAAATCACAGTGTAACTGCAATACAATTTTGCAAGGAAGTAAAAAAACCCAACAGAAATCACATGCTCTTAGTAAATCTTTCTATTAAGACTTAAGAGTTGTGCGTATTTGTGCTTCTTCGTCAATGCGAGGTTCCTTATACTGCACAGTCATGTTACTCTATTGGACCGATAGATAAATTACTATGAATTGAGGACATGTGGAACTTTTTAGTTAAACTACTTGAGGGACAACCTCCTCCCCCATTTTCTGTTAGGAAGATGTTAAACGCTGGTAACAACACCATACAGCCATTAGCTCATCCCTGCCTTACACCCCCGCCCCGGGAAGGATGAGGAGGAAAATCAAAAGAATGTAAACCCCACGGGTTGAGATAAGAACAGCTTAATAACTAAAGTACAGTATAATACTACTATTTATAATAATAATAGTAATAATAATGATGAGAGAAATAACAAGGGGAGAAGGGAAAACTAAAAAGGAGAAAGGAAGAGGAAAACCACAAGAAACTAAATGTGATGCGCAATACAATTGCTCACTACCCACCAACTGATACACAGCCTGAACTGAGCAGTGATCTGTCCTTTCTGGGTAACTCCCTCCAGTTTATATCCTGGGCATGATGTTCTGTGGTATGGAATACCCCTTTGGCTAGTTTGGCTTAGGTGTCTTGTCTCTGTTCCTTCGTGGCTTCTTCTGCTCCTTCTCCTTGGCAGAGCATGAGAGACTGAGAAGTCTTGGATTAGGATACGTGCTACTTAGCAGCAACTAAAACACTGGTATAAAATCAACATTATTCTCAAACTATAGCCAAAACACAGCACTGCAGCAGCTACTAGGAAGAAAATTAACTCTATCCCAGCTAGAAACAGGATATATCAAACCTAAATCTCCCCTGTTTAAGTTTGAACTCATTGCCTCTTATCCTATCACTACAGTTCCTGATGAAGAGTTCCCCTCCAGCACCCGTGTAGGCCTCCTTCAGCTGCTGATTGTTTCTTTCTTGAACCCTTTCACTAAACAGAGGCATTATTAGTGAAAGTCGTAGAAAAGGTTACATAGGTATGTCAGCCTCATCTGTGTGTGCTGTCAGTATATCACCCATTACATTCAGCTGCAGACCCACATTTGCATTATTCTGCCTTTTACTAGTAATTTAGCAGCATAAGTTCTTTGGCTACCCTGTGTGACCCTTGAAATTGTAAAATTTAGCTATGGCTTTGCTAATACCATCCCTATGTGGTCTGGGCAATACTTCTGAATTCCTCCTTTGTCCCTGCTCCTACCTCCTGTGTGGTGCCCTGTTTCCACTGCAACTTGACAGAAGTTCCCTTCTTAGACAAGCCAGTCTCCTCAGGCATCTGCTTGTCTTCTTGATTATCAGGATGGACTGTATTTGCACCTGGAGGATGATTTCCCTGAAGACCTGTCAGTCCTTCAGCTCTTTTATCCTTTAAAGCTGCCTCCCATGATATCCCACTTAGAAGTTTTCAGAAGAAGCTGGGGGGTGCTTACCTAAATTCTAGGATCTGCACTCTGTTACTCACCTTCCTCACTTCATTTAGGATCTTAAACCCCAATTCACAGTTACTGCAGCCAAGACTTCTGCTGGTTATGATGTCCCCAAGCATTTTTTTAGATAGCAGTAGATCCAGCTGTATAACACCCCTAGTTGGCTCATCCAGTGCTTGCACTAAGCGTTTGTTTTTGACAGCACCCAGAAACCTCCTTCACTACTTTCATCTTGACACATTTCCCTTCTAGCAGATTTAGGGAGTTTGGAGTTCTCCATACAAATCAGGATCTGTGATCCCTAAACTTTCTCTGTTTAAAGAAGGCTCTGTTGACTTTCTTGCCCTGATTTGAGTGAATTCAACATATTTCCATGACATCGTCGTGCTTCCCAGCCTCTCCCTGGATTCTGATGTACAATTCTCATCCAGTATTTCTCTGACCACATGCTAAGCTCTAGCTCCTCCTGTTTGTTTTCCAGGCTGTCTGCACTTGTGTGTAAGCCCAGGAGCTAGGTACCCTTCCACCTTGTTTTATTTTTTCAAAGTCTCTCTAATGCCTATCACCCTAAACCCTTTGATTTCCAACCAAGTCCATCACTTTCTCACTTGAATTTGAGTTGTGACTTCACTCCTCTGTCACTTACAGTCTAAAAGCTCACCTTATATTCTTCACCAGGTCTGTTAGACTGTCATCAGAGATGCTCTTGCCCCACTTTATCAGATGGATCCTCTTTCTGCCTAGTGGACTCAGTCCTGAAGGACAGTCCTGTGGCTGCAAGAGCCCGATCTCTGTTATAACTGGTAGCTGGGTGGATCCACATGATGTCTGCTTTCTCCCTCAGGCCTTTTCTCTGCATTGTCAGGATTGAAAAGGCACCAATTTAGGCCCTTGATCCTCACCCCTGAAGCTAAACCTACTGTCTCCCCTGGCAGTATTATTGATGTCTAAGTATATGAGTCGCAAGGGTTAATAGTCTGAGGACAAGCCCCATCAGTCTCTTTGCAGTATCTTGAATAGAAGGCTTATCTCTGCAGCAGGTCAGGTTCACTAGCTGACATTTGTACAAGGGAGTATTATGCAGTAAGTACCTGCCACTTCTTGGTGCTGCTACATAGTTCAGGCTCATCTGGTTTTGATGTTTCACCAGAATGATGTTCTACACCCTCAACCCCACCCTCACCCCACAAATCTGCTACCAAGTCAATGAACCTGTTCTGCAGTTGCAGATCTATGGATGGAGAAAGAACATCTTACCAGAAGTCACAGGCCTCCGGTTTTCCATGTTTTGGGAATATCCAATTGCCAGTCCAAAAAGCAGAGTCCTGTTCTTTCCTTCCTTTCATGTATTTGGTGGTTCAGACTCTTGTGTGTATGAGGTCTTAGAGAATATGCATCTTCATTTTCCCTGATGCCATACAGTTCGCTTGTCTCCTACAAATCTATAACTTGATGACACATGCACTCAACCAGGGCACACCTCCTGCAGGAAAGGATATAATTTCCCACTGCCCTAGTCTTAGGGAGCAGTCCCAGACAGGGTGAGGAGCTGCAACCTCCTCCTAAATCTCTCAGTCAAAGTTTCTGATGTGGCAGGGTTAACTGATCCAGTCAAAATTTTATTTCCTCCGAATTAACTTTTGTAAGATGCAGAGGTCTGTTCAGGGATGGGTAGAGTTTTCCAGTTTGCTACTTCAACCACTTATGGTGGTAGTTTGGCTTGGTTCAGTAAAACCACTTGTTTAAAAACTAACTCTTGTTAAGCCCTTGCTCTTTCTCTTGCTTTCCCTCCTTTCTTCCTTCAGTAAGTTACTGCTTGCAGTTGATTCAGTTGACATCTTATTTTGGTTGCCCTCCTCCAATCTATACAAGATTTGACACTAAACACCATGATGTCCAAACACTGGTGGGCAGTGAAATGAAAGGTGTGGTGTTTCAATATAAAGGCTCCAGTGAATATTGAATAAAAAGTTTAAACTCTGTTAGTACTAATTTGAATATGGGAAATACCAGAACAGATGTTTTCTTCCCTAGCAGCTGAAATAATACAGCTGCTATAACTGCTGCACATTATCTCACAGAAACAAACAGTAATCTCTTTAGAAAACAGAAAAAATATTATGGTGAAGAAGTTACTTTTCACAAGATTGTGCATATTCTGTAAACATTTGGACCATACTTAGATCTCGAAATACAATCTCTTCCTCGAGCTCTGCCATAAATAAGAAACTGGGAAGTTGCCCAGGCAGGTAGAGGTAGTAGCAAAATATTTTTTGATAAAATATTGTAGGGACTTGCATGAAGACGATGACAGTGAGCATGCCAAGAAATAAGTCTCCGTTTTCAAAAATTGCAGCAGTGAATACTTCTGCATTTAAGGCATATATTTCCAGTAAGACCTTTTCTATATTTTGTGTGTGTCTCTCCTGATAATTTGTTGTCTCAAAGTATTGGTAAATGTAGACTAAATAAAGGTTTGGATTCAATTAATTAAGAGTTCCTAATATACTGGGTACTGACATGTTTTAGGATAGCATATGTGCATAGTAGGATTCTTGCAACATTGGCTTTGAAGAGAAGGACATACATGACCCTTTTTGTTTTGTTTGGCTTTGCATCTGACGTAGATAGAAAAAAACTTGTAGAAAACCAACAATGTCTGTATGAAAATAACAAAAAAAGTCTAAAGAATTACTATTCCAGTGTAGCGTGAAATCTTGTTCTTCCCTGTGCAGCAGTTTGTTTTATTCATTAAATTGAACCATAAGAAGAAAAAAATGGAATTGAAACACTCTTAGAGGATACAGGTATTAAATCATGGTCTAAATTAAACCAAACAAAAAATCTGATCAAACAACACAAAAAACCCTACCCCAAGCCCCAACGAATAAGCAAACATGAATTTGCTTTTGTCTTTCCAAGTTTTTCTTATTTTCTTTGTTAGAATTTTTCTTTCCTATTTGTTGCTGTTAATGTTTCTAATGTATTTCATTAAACAGTCATTATTTGCCTAATGAAGTTAGTCAAATGTGTTTGGAGTTACTAATGACTTTTTCCAGGCACTTATTTTCTAATTCTGAAATCTATCAAAATGATCAAAGAGCTAAAGGAAACAGCACACTGGTACTTTTTGATGCATTTTCTTTTCATAATATGTAGTTTTTGTTATCCTGTGATCAAAGACTACACAGTGAATGACTTAGTTATATGGTTGCCCCATGAGAGGAGTAATAAACAGAGTGCTTATAAATTCTGGTCTTCATGACAGCTTTGGGCTGTTGAAATTTGTGTTATTTGGCCAGAGTAGAGTTTACCTAAGCACATCCTGAATTGTGAAGGAGTGTGTAGAGAAAGGATGCTTGAACAAGAAGGCTCTGTGACTTTGTTTAATAAGATAACTGCAAGAATGTTGTAGAACCTATTAAGCACATGTCAAGTAAATGATGTTAAGTCACGTATTATGTTCAATTGGTTTTCCTTTTTCAGATCTTAAAGGATGAAATGTGAAAACAATGAATTTAAAGGATGCTTTATGAAGCAATCGAAGAGCCTTTTGTCTTCTGCAGAGGTAGAAGCTCTTGGTTGTCATTGATTACAAAATGACAGCATCTTTTCTTGAACTTAAGAACTATAATCAGAATGTATCCTCAAAACATATCTACTCAGTCTTGTCTATGTTAGGAACACTTGATGTGTTTTTGACTCAGACAGGCTATTTTGAGCAAAACAGCAAGACACTTGTAGTTAGAAATAGGACTATAAGAGGATTACCATTTTTTGACTTTTAGTTTTTGGCAGTTCATACTGCGTTTGAAGATTATCTGATATTTAAGATAAATTTTGAGTGCATTATCTAGATGTAAATATTTGCATTTGCATGAATAGCTGTTGCATATTTTAAAGGCATAGTTAATGATAATTGTACTTCCAGATACTAAAATATTTAGTATCATGATTTTCAGTAGTTTTATGTCTGCAAAGTTAGAGTCAAGTTGTTCCTTGTTCACACTGTTATTCAAATCCCCTTCCAGATCCTTGAAGAGGACGTATAGGTGTGTGTGTAACTAATGAAGGAGCAAGAAGCCAGCGAATATTTCTATTCATTGAGGAGGCTATCATGTAGAAACTGGTAGAGGGTAGCTTGGTCAGTGAAAGATGATAGGGAGGTTAAGAAAAATCTCTGGGAGTGTTTGACAGTTTTTACTTTCCTGGTGGATTGTAGTCTTGGCATCTCAGGACAGATGTCCTCTGCCTGTTCCATGGCAGTGGTTCTCAGTGCTTGAAACTCCTGTAAAACATCTTAGCTGCTTAACTTCAGTAGCAATTAATATATGAAGACCTTGGGAAATCCATTCAGCTTATCTTTGAGTCTGATAGAATTTTGTGATTTTTATATATGCATATATATATATTTGATTTTGTTTTTCCTTTGCAGATGTAAAGCAGTGTAAGCAGATGTGACATGAAATAATTCTGTTTTGTCCAAGTGAATAACCTAGGCAAAAAGTTGAGAAATTGAAGGAAATGCCCTTTAAATTTTCTGATTCTCAGGCAAGGTGATGTACTTAAAATTAAAAAGTTGTGAAAGTATCTGAGCAACCTTGATGAAAACAGTAGTGCAGACTGTGACAATGCAGAGGCTGGATTTTATTCAGTACTAGTATTGTTCCATGTTGTTTTGTGATATTTAGTATTACTTGACATGTTTTCCAATCAACGCACATATAATCAATATATATAATATATTATATGTAATACATAATATATAAAATATATATAATATATAATCAATGCACATATATATTATAGACCTTAAAAAGGCTAGGAGGATTGGCCAGGTTAATAAATGGTTAGAAGTGTGGTGCCATAGCTAGAGGTATGGGTATCTTGAACAAGAGACACAATTTAGTAGGCCAGGTCTACTGGGGGCTGGTGGAGCTGGTCTGACAAAGAAGGGGAAGAGCAGTTTTGGTA
>WYDI02032415.1:0-47273 GCA_009867235.2 Psittacus erithacus | reverse complement strand
CCCTGCCACAGGCAGGGACGCCTTCCACTAGACCAGGTTGCTCCAAGCCCTGTCCAATCTGGCCTTGGACACTGTCAGGGATGGGGCAGCCACAGCTTCTCTGGGCATCCTGTGCCAGTGCCTCATCACTGCTTCATCTGTCCTTGCTGTTATGTCCCTACTATTGACTTTTGAAGGGTAAATCCCAGCCTACATCAAGCATCTACCAGCCTCTGATCAATCACCAAGGAGGACAGTTTCCCACACACACCAGCATGTAGGGGTTTCAAAAAACCAGAATGGTCATGGAAAATAAAGACAGAAGTGCAAACAGCCAAGACACACATTTCAAACATATCCCACCCTGGCAAAATAAACATAAAACAATTGCACAACTTCTGGAAAAAGAAAAAAGTCTCAACCCTTTTTCTTTTTTTTTCTTTTCCCTCCATAAAGACTGCCTTGGAGGTGCCTTGGGCTGGAGGCACTGGGAATTAGCTGTTGTGCCAGGAAAGAACACATCCATGTGTCTTGGTTCTATTGAGAAGACTGCTGCATTTACCAGGCCACCAGGCAGAAGCCCAGGCATTTAACTGAGCACAACGGTTAAGAAAGGCACCATCCACAGAATATGATGCCAAATACAACTGCCAAAGATGCAGTTAATGCATCAAAACTAATTTTTGTGCACAGCACACTCTCTTGAAAAAGATCTAAACCATCCAAGTTTCCAAATATACACAAATTTTGCTTTGTTGTGGTTGATTTTGCTTTTTTCTTAAGCCCCAAATTTAGCTGCATTACCTTCCTTAACTATCAGTTACCATTCTAGTAGTAATCGCAACTACATATTTTAAGACAGATGTATCCTTCATGGTGTTGCTCATACTTTACCCTCTATTTATGACCCTGAATCTATAACATAAACCTGCTCCATTTCACTATTTGGCTTTTCCGTGTCTCATGTTTAAATTGCGTATCTGCACTATAAAGAAACAAATGCAGCTTTTGGTTATCATCCTACCAGTGAGAATTAGATCAAACTGAGTAAAACACTGGTAAGAAGAGTGCCACCATGGGATCTGCAATCCACAACACCTCTGAAAACACCCCATGCAGAAATTGGCAAAAAGAACTGAAATGCAACGGCTGACTTTACTCCTTTAGGATTCAGTGTGAGATTAACAGTACTTCTGCTCATAAATCTTCTAGACATCAAGAACCCTATCTTTAGCTTCTATTTTGAGATTGCCATTTTAAATCATTTGGCCTGTATAAATACCCTACCCATCCTCCTACACCCTCATCTATGTTCTTTCAAGTGATGAGGACTTAAGCTTCCCAGCCACAAAAGAGGTCCTTTGCCTCCCAAAGGTGTATTACCCTTTTGTGTTGCAAACACTTCCATTCCAAGCATGAACAGTTTTATTTCATCATCAGATTACAAATTTACTTGAGTGAATGCTGAATTGGAGATTCAACTGTTTATGAAATAGGGGTTTTTTCACCATTTTTATGAAACAAGAAGCACTATCAAAGAAATAATCTGAGTACTTGACAAGTTTTAATCAAGATTTGCAATTCCAAGTTTCAGAGTCACTGCTGCAAAGTCTGGAGTTGATCAATAGAAATATTTCAGAAAATCTAAAGCTTTGGGGTGATTTCTGAAATATCTTTTTGCAATTTAGCTTCCATATATTTCTGCAATCTTGTAAGTTCTGCTTATATCAGGCTCAGAAAAATCACTGCCTTAGAAAGCCCTTGATATAAGTAAATTAGCCCCTTGTTGAATCACTTTTTCTACCTCTACTTGAAGTCACAATACCCCAACATCTTTGAAACATATTTTTAAGCAATATTAAATGAACATATTTTCAAAAGAGAGATCAATATGAATTTAGAAGTCAAAACTGATCACATGGAAGCCATGAAAGGGCTGATAAAAATAAGAAAAGCCTTCACAATATCCATTTTAAATGTAAATTGAGACAATTTCAAGAGCAATGCAGACCTGAGCAATCAAAGGCATTTTGTTTAATACTTTAACAGCAGAAACCAACCATCCACACAGAGTGCAACTAGTACAGCACGTTCCAGCTGGGAACCTGGCTCAACCAGCTAAGCACGTTCAGAAAGCCCCAGCCATTGGCACTGGCAAACTGTACGTTGCACTCAGGCTCAAAATCGTAAGGCAAAAGCCAATCATTAGTGGAAATAATAGCTGAAAGACGCTGGCGTGGCACGCACCTTCAGTATCATCACGCAATTGCTCCACCACATCTGTCAAATCCTCCCAAGAGTCTTTGCAAACAGCCAAAAGAAAGGAAAAGAAAGAAAATGTCATGCAAGCCATGATCTAAAGGAAAGATTCAAAATCAAGGTATAAAAAAAAGGATAACTGAAAGGGAGATCTGCATAATACAAGGCTTAATTCATAGTGGCAAGAGATTGGCAAGTCAAAAGGGTTTTAGTCTGCACAAAGCAATACAGCAAGGAGTTTGAGCGTCAAATTAAGGTAGGCTTCAGTAAAGCTTTTACAGCTTTGTTTCTTTCTGCATTAAGACAAGCAATGTTTTTGTAAAGCACATCCTAAGAAGAGAAAGAAGAAAAGCATTATTTTTTTTTTGCAACATCAAAGCACCAAAGTGGTTATATTTGTACTACGTCAGCATTTGCTTCAATTTCCGCCTACCCAGCCCCAAAATAACCCCCCAACAGGGAAATATAGCCACACATGAAACGCAACTACCTTTTGGGAAAAGGACATACTGAGGACATTGTAAAAGAAGCTTGAACAGAGCTTTAAGTCTGTTATGACTGTCACTCCAAATGAAGACTCCTGCTGAGACAATCCAGCAGAGCCTGGACTTGGGTCCCAGGTTTTGCGCTGTCTTCTTGATGATGATTTAGTAAGCCCTAGGTCAGAAAACACCTTTATCTCCATGGCAGAAGCCTGCAGACGCTGACAGGCCTGGGGAGGAGGAAGTGTCTTGGCAGAGGAGCAGGTAGGAAAAGAGAAACTTGTTTCAGCATGCCCACTAATTCCCTGTTTTCCAACCCAGAAAGTGAAGCCAGACGAGACCCTGGAGCATCTGAACCCCGTGGGATTTTCAGCTCCCTACTTACATGCACGCTCTCCCCAGTGCTCATTTGCAATCAGCAGAATGTCCCTTCACAGCACAACCTTGCCAAAGTCCTGAGCAAAGTACACATAGTACTGGGACCTCCCCCCTCCCACAGAAAAGCTATTGCCTGCTCCTCCTGCTGTCAGAGCCAGCAGTGCCCAAACAGCCCAGCCACAGTCACTGCATTGAAAGAAAAAAACCCCTATAAACTCTACACACTAGGACAGCTTTCGGTTCAGCAGGGATTTCTCATTTTGTCAGGCAGGGACAGTGAGCACATTCAGGTTAACCTCCCTCTGCTTGCTAGGAACCACTAGGGGTTTCACCTGAGAAATTCCCTGCTATTGCAAGAACAAATCCTTGGTGATGCTCCCCACCACCACCAGCTTCCTCCACGTGCTACACTTCCTAAAAGGATGTAGTAGTTTGGGTTGGAAGGAACTCATCCAGTTCCAAACCCCTGCCATGGGCAGGGACATCTTCCACTAGACCAGGTTGCTCCAAGCCCCATCCAACCTGGCCAGGAACACTGCCAGGGATGGGACAGCCACAGCTTCTCTGGGCAGCCTCTGCCAGCGCCTCAGCACCCTCACACTAAAGAACTTCTTGCTGATGTCTAATCTAAACCTCCCTTCTGTCAGCTTATGGCTTTTGGTCTTACAGGGATGTTACAGCTTTCTGAAGGTTCAGGAGACTTCTAGCTCAGCGCAGCTCTTCCCCGGACCATACTCTTACCTTGGAATGCTACAAATTGATCTCTCTCCCTGCCGAGTCACTTCCACCCCTTTCCCTTTTTGTTTTTTTTGGTAGGACTTAAAATGCAGACGTTAAGTGTGACTGAGAAGTTCAGTATTTGTAGAAAATGTTTCATGTAGCAACATTACATCAACAAGCTGATGTTTGATACTGTCACTTCAAACTCCTCCCTACATGCACCACGTAGCCTCCAATTATTTAAGCTTTCTACTCCCTGAAGCCTTTCTTTGCTCAGCTCCATATCCCTAGAACACCCAAGACCTGCGATATACTACGACAAATGTTAACAACAGCAAGAGAGGAGACTTACACACAGTAGAACAGGTTTCGCTTTCTCATCACTTGGATACACAGCCCCTGCAGTCCCCTACCCCACCTCACTCAGCATTTGGGCTACCTTTCACAGAAGGCAACAAAAAACCTCACAGGACCGTGGTTGGCTCTGCCTGGACAATTGCTACCCACTTCAGGGGAATGGATTAAGGCATATTTATTTATTTATTTATTTAACCCTTAGCAAGTGATTCATGTAAAGGTTAGAGAAAAACATCGAGCAGAGTCACAAATATTTTTTATTACATTCCTACAGCAATAACCCTTTCTTCCAGGGAGGAATGCTTGTAAAAACTGCATGAAATCATACTGGCATAAAAGACACTGAGATTTGTATAGATTTAGAGGAAAAAGCACCCATTTAATTACCACTTAGTTTCATGTTTTCATACATTTCTTCATGCATCTAACTGCATTTGCATACATTTAATTTCTTCTTTCACACTGCAGTTTTCTCTGCTTGTCTGGAATTTCCACCAAACAGCAGAGAAAAAGCCTGCACATACACACAAATAAATAAATCAATAAATCACAAAGACCTGCAAATTGATAGTTTCCATGCTCCCTGTCATGCTACATCTAAGACAAACTCAGTACTTTAGTTTATTATGGAAAAATACTCAAGTCTCTAACTGATGCATATCAAATTTAAGAAACAGAATGACCACAACTTCATAAAACGATTACCTCATTCCAACTAGACTCCTAGGAAGTTTAGTATTATGGAACTGAATATCCCACTGGAATAATATACAAGGAAGTTCTTTCTGAAAGAGCTGGAGTACTTGTAATCACTAACATATTA
This sequence comes from Psittacus erithacus, assembly GCA_009867235.2. Taxonomy (NCBI): domain Eukaryota; kingdom Metazoa; phylum Chordata; class Aves; order Psittaciformes; family Psittacidae; genus Psittacus; species Psittacus erithacus. Next base: position 42,275 of record WYDI02032415.1, on the reverse strand, counting down.
ACCATGAAAATCCCACCCATTATTTTAACTGGCATAGCAGCTACAGTGTTTTTTAAAGCCAATGTCAAAGGAAACAAACAAAACCACCCCATCCTAACCTTATCTTCCCGAATTTGCTCATATCTTCATTTTTGCTGTAGTATTTCTCACGTACATACGCAATAGCTAAGTTACATTACAATCTGGAACAACTCGTACAGGAGTAGGGATATTGCCAGTGGATATGCTTTCCCATGCATATAAAGGCTTTTAAAAATAAACCCCAAGAGAATGTACCACCATAAAATTATTTCACGCTGTTATTAAACAGAAGGAGTGCTTCATTATTTAAGATTGAAGTTATTAGCCTAAAATAGTTGGGTAGTAGAAACCTTTATGCATATTCCAACCTACCACTGTACCTCTCCAGCTCCCATCCTGATGGGTTCGTATCCCTCCTGGCAGGCCCCAGCACGGTTGTGCAGAAGTTCCAAGTCCATAGGCAACACCGGTAAGCAGTGGGCTGCAACACTACTACACAGTGCTGAGAAAACCTGCTACATACAAAAGCTGAGTTCCCAACATACACGGCTTCCAGGCCATCCATTTTTTGTCCACATACTCTTTACTTTTATTAGTAAACACCTTGTGAGTACAACTAAGAGGATGGAATGCTCCAAACTATTTATATAGCTCTCTATATATTCAGAACAAAGCAATAAATCCATTCATCTTTACTATAGTTTCCAAGCATCATGTGATAATCAAGTTCCTCCAAAGACAGATTAAATAGGTCAGGATTTGGCTTGGGTTGTTGAAGTACAGAAGTTCTTAACAAATGCATAAGAAGAAGCTGAGAACTAAAATAACTTAAAAAACAACCAGCACCAGCCTGGGGAAGTAAAAGCAGAGCTTGATACAGGAAGTACTCTAGCCACGGGGAAATATCAGTCATGCTGCTGTGGCTGTAAAAGGCTTGACTCAAATCTGTTAGTTTTTGTATTAACCTTACACAAAACATGAACTCTGCTGAAGAGTTATAAACAAATAGAACTGCAGCAAGACCAGGGTCCCCATGTTCCGTTTACTGATAAAGAAAGGGGTGATTTTTGAGCTTGCCTGCAACAGTCAAGATAAATACTGAACATGCCAACAGCTGAACTCCAATAGCAGGAAAGACAACTGGAGTGCACCTTACCAACACACTAGTGTTAAAATCCCCTGTGCTCCCACCTAGTCATTTGCCATGACTGAAATAAAGTCTGACGAAAGAAGGAAAAACAACAAGTTTAAAATAAGGCCTGCACAAGCACAGACAAGTTAGGACTGAACACTAAATGCAGGAATCAGGTGATGGTTGAGTGAATCCAACCCAACCCAACTGCAAACAGAAATGTCAAGTAATAAGGGTTGCTTTCTCCCAGTCCCCCTTTTTTACTCAACATCTTTCTTCTATCTAAGCCCTAATATTCAAAGCACTCTTTTTCATCCAGAAAGGAGACACAAGACCACTCTACCATGCCACACTGCTGTGCCTGAATCAGAGCACCAGGAGTGACAGCTGCAAATCCCATGTTCACTCAAAGGCACTTTCAAGTTGAACGGGAAGTGAAATTTTACAACAGCCATCAGCATAACCAGGTAGTTTCAACGTCAGTTATGCCTCATTATGCCCTACATAGGAAAAAGTATTCCAGAGAAGGACACTACTGGAAGGAACGCTGGTACATGTGCTCGTTAGAAGGTTCACTACAGGATAATTTGTCTGATTTTAACTTGTAGTCTGCTGCTCTAACCACTTGCTGTTCTTTTTGGGGCCACAGCACAGGGGAAAGTTGGAAGAGCTTTCTGGGAAATACTGAATATGCATGACAAACTGGATTCACATGGGGCTTTTTTCCTAAGGCTAGCACATTCTCCTTCACTATATGGACAAATACTACTTCTACCATGGAACAGAAACTTATACTCAGATTATTATATTTATTTAAATTGCATTAACTTGTATTTGTTGCCTTAGGAATTATAAATAATACATTTAATAAGGAATAATTGAAGTGGTCAAGAAAGAATCATAGAATCACAGACTGGTTTGGGCTGGAAGGGACCTTAAAGCTCATTCAGTTCCACACCCCTGCCATGGGCAGGGTTATCTTCCACTAGACCAGGCTGCTTGAAGGTGCTGTTAATATCAGAGGTATGAAATGATATTTTACAGATTAAATTTGAAAATCAAGTGGATCATGAAGTGTCAAGCAAGGACAAGGGACCAGCAAAGAGAGTTTCAGTGTCACGTTCAAACACCTTACAGTCCAAAAACCTGGGAGGTGACCCTAGCCAGCCTGCAGCCTAGAAAGCCAGGAACAATCTGTTCAGAACTTAGAAAGCAGCTTACAAAAAACCCCCCATTTTTAAAAACTTGCTACACAAAAACCCCATCTCTAAACTTTGGCTATGTGTGCAGAGCAGGAGAACAAAATGGAGAACACACAGGCTTTGATACTGCTGCTGCCTCGAGCAGCTTCCCTTATCCTCTGTCATCTATAGCTGTCCTTCACCAATGCTCCTGACCTTGCTGTAGTATCAGCAAGGTAATATATACCTGCAGGTAATAGTTCATTTTATGTATTGCCTCTGACCACATCAGCACAGCCATGATCACCTTGCTGCTGCCCTGCGCCCACCTTCTTTGTTCTCCCCCTTAATGCATCCGTATCCAGCATCCAGCCGCCCAGAACTGCTCCACCTCACATTACAGCTTGTGCTTTCATTACAAATTGTGACAACGGACTGCAATATTTTTAGACTGAAATTGTTGGGAGATTATGTTTGTTCTTTTTTAAAGGCTGCTGTCATCACTTCTGTTTTAATGCGCACTGCTCCTCGTTTGGCAGCACCAGGGTCACAGACTGACATGACCATTTTTCTTGTGCCATGCACATCTTGACCTAAGTTCAGGCTTATGCTGTGCCAAAAGAAATAGCAGTAATAGATCTGCAAACTGGGAGGAGATAAAAAGAAAGAAAAAAATCCCAGAGAACTTGGGAATTCCAACCCCACTCTCCACTATATGTATAGGACAAAGAAATAGCAAATGTATGTCACATACACTAATGGCATAATCCCACCCTAAGCTTTGTTCCCGTCTCCATGGGTACCATTAGGCATTTCCATGTGTTGCAACCGCACAGAGGTGAATGGAATGTTTCTCCACAACTATGCTCTTTCCAGGGGGAAATACCCGAAGAACTGTTTCGGGAAATTTCTCATTTCATTTTGGCACTTGATAGCTTGCACAAGGAAAAGAAAAAACAAAATCCTTCCCCCTCTCCCCTTCCTCCCCATCTTTCACTTCCCATCTTTGTTGACACCCAAGAGGTTTCTCTGCAACACTTTCGATTCATTATTTCTGAGGGAAATAAACCTGCTCCACATTTCCCAGATCTGACTTAATTTGAAGAAAACAGGCTTAAAAGAGCAAAGAAAAAAGCTCATTATTGTAATTTCTCAATTACAGCATTTAAAATATTTACAAAAGTCTAAGATGTAAAACATAAACCTTAATTAGGCACTCAATATCTTTTTCTCTAAATTGCTTCAGATCAGCTGGAGGGCTGGCACACAGTGCTTATTGTCCCCAGGAGCTTCCAGAAACTGCACCTTCCCTCCCCCTTGGTTCAGGGTCAAGTGCCCATCTTCTCTTGTGCACCTCCTTTTCTGCCCAGGTCACAATGGAATTCAGTGCAAATACAGTAAGGAGGACATCTCCTCCGTCCCTGGGGAGATGATCATCTTTATCATATTACTTTCCAGTACGTGCTGTCAGAGTTACAGGACCTAACTGCTATTCAAAAGATTTATTACCATTAATACATTGTATTTCATTTATTCCGCATAGTATTTGTTCTATGAAATCTAGCTCCCAACTCCTTTTGACCCATTCAGGGGTTTCTGCCATCATATACGTATTTTAAGAGTACTTTTGTGATGGGGAATGTACAAAGACAGAAAAGGTAGAATCCAAAGGATGATTTAGTAAACAGTGCAACAGTTTAATGGGTGAGAGGTACTTGAGCACTGAAAAGAGCATCTGCTTTTTTGGAAGAGCTGTACAACTTCTACTCAGGGCATTTTACACAAGCATGTGTCTGAAACCGAAACTTTTAAAGTCATGGTCAAAAAAGCAGAAAAAACACCAAACTGACCTTAGCTACCAAAAACTGTAATATAGAAAAGATAACTTTTCCTTTTTAGTGTGAATAGGACAGGATTTAAAAAAATACAAAACGGGAATTCTGTAATTCCTGGCAGCTGCAATTCAGATCATAAAGTTATCATGTGTATTCCTTCTGTTCTCAGTTGCAAGCTGATCCCGTAAGTATTAAAACTTCCATTGCTTTGATGTGAAGCTCCTCCTGATTACTCCAAGTAGAAATTTAACATTCAGTGAAACTGTGTAAGGCTTTTTTTGCATTTCATCACTTCTCCCAAAATTGAGCTTAGGGTGCCGTCCCATACACACATGCACTCTTGAACGTACAACAGAAAAACAATCAAGATGTTTTTCACACCTTGGTCCCTAAAGATGCCTCAATGATCATTACATCTTGCACACAAACGAGTTCAATAGCCACTTGTGCCACATATCATTTTGTGGTGCCTGCAGAGCACGGTGAGGTTCTGGTTACCTAGTGAAGAACTACTGCTTAAAAAAATGAAATAATTTCTCTAAACCAAGCAGATTTACAGTATGTAGCAAAACTGTCATCTTTTCATACACAAAGAATTGTTCCAAACAGCTGGAAAAGCAAACTGTGCAAAAATAACAAGCTTTTATTGTTAAATTGAGCATCCATGTTAGATGCTATATTGAGCACATACAAGCAGCTAGAAACTCAGCAACTCTACTAAAAAACTTGTTTGCTTGGAGTTACACTCAAAAACAACCAACTCTGTGTCAGGAATGGAATTACTCCAAATTTACACTGTTCCAACTCAGCTCTGAATCCATCTCGCAAAGTATACCGCCTTTGGCTTAAAAAGTAGTGGAATTGGCCTGGGCTTACTAGAAAACATCACCACCACAGGAAGATGCCTATTGTTTTCAAACACCAGTGAGTAAGACTGTGCTTACCACTATGCACTTAACATTATGAATTCCCTCTCTGTCCTAGCCTCTAGCTCCCCGGGCACGCCAATTCTAAGATTAAAACTATTCTGATGCCTCTCTCTCACTGGAATTAAAACATGATATATATGGCTAGGGATATCAAACCTGACAAGATTATAATTACTTATTTAGCCTCTTCCTGGATGTTTAAACTGTCATATCCAAGTGATCTGCTTTAAATAAATAATCAAAAAGGAAATATGATAAAACTAACCACTATTAACAAACTACTTCCACTGGAAAGAGAAAGAAGGAAGTACTGAAGCTTCTTGCTTATCACAACTCTGTCTTCTCAGATATTTTACTTTTTTTGCCTTACCTTTGGTATAGGTTCAAGGAAAAAAAACATCTTTAAAAACAGCAAAGTGGAAACTCACACCACAGCCAATGGTATGAAGAAAAGCTTGAAGGTGCAAGGCCTGTAAGACAACTCAGCTGAAAATGCCAGGGACCCCTGACAGGAGACACTTGGGACCGCTCATCCCCCATATAACAACTGAATCATCCACAGGACCCTACAGAAGAGCAGCCCAGCAGAACTGTACAGCCATCAAACTCTTCAAGGCTACCATCTTATTTTCTCATTGCATTTTTAACCTTCCCCATCCTGCTCGCTGCTGTGTTCCTGACCCTTTGTCTTCCCTTCTTGCTTCCTCACTGCCCACATCTGTGCTCTTTCTCTTCTCACTATGACACTATGGGGCAGGCAGTTCTGGGATGCAAGGATGGGTGCAGACACCTACCATGCAAGACAAGGACCACACAACGGGTGCACAGGGAGGTAGAAGGCAGGATGGCTGCTTGTGGGCTGGGGCATAGCAGATGACAGAATGAAGAGAGGCCGGCAGCAAAAAGCTGTCAGGAAGCAACAAGTGCTGAGGTACAGCAACTGGAAACTTCAAACGCTGATGACAATGAATTGCTCGATTTGCTGCTGCAATATACTATTTTTACATGTCTTGATTTGTAAGGGGAATAAAATGCAACCTTTTGTTATGCTTTTGACAGAAGTCTAGAGCTTTTTTTCCCCTCCTTCTTCATAATCCCCACCTTTTTACATCAGTTTTATGAAGATATTACAAGACACACCAGCCTCAGCTCTTAGTTGTCCTGCTTTTTCTCTCAGACAAGCACTGGGTGCCTGATCTGCACACACAGTGAGGACACAGCAGCAGTGCTGATGCAGTAGCACCAGTTCAAACACTAGGGATAAAGCTGTGTCAGCTTTTCTACTACGCACACTTCTTCCTGACCTTCTATCTCTGTTAAAAACACCCCTCACTTCCCCAAAATAACCAGTATCACAGCCTTTCAACAAGCAACCTTAATTTATGAATGTATAAGCATCTCTGTAAAGATCAGTATGATACAGCTCTCTTTATTCATTTTTTGATATAGAATTAAATACGATGGCAGTGAAATAAGCAAATACTAACCCTTTGCTTATTTCTAACCCTTTATGGTACTTGCAAGAGAGTGACTATAATTAAAGCTTTAAAACCAATTATTTTTCTAGTTGGGGAATGGTTAGTCTAGTATTAGTGTTAGAATTGCTTACCTAGGCAGGTCAGGGGGATATCTATACACTGAAGTGCACAGATATATTCAATACACCGAATACTCAGCATATTTCAGTAAGGCAACCCAGAAAAGCTCCATTACAGGCACTGGATTCAGCCAAGCCTACTTTCCCCATGAATTTGCTCAGAGCAAGAAGGCAAACAGAGAGGAAAGAGACACACACAAAAAATAAGGATCAGCAGGACTGACTCATAGTGTGAGTGCAAGGTTTTCCAGGCTATACTAACAGAAGAGCCCTAGGCTGCTTGGAAGGCCATTTACTGACTACATCATGACGAGTCAAGAGAGTAGGCACTATTTATGAAAGAGGTAGAGAGAATACATAAAAATCATTCCACCTATACTAGAATGTACTGTTCAAAACCCCAAAATACTTAAGTCCAAAAGCAGATGAGTGAGACTAAGCAAAGTCTGAAACGGTCTGTGCTCCATACAAAAATAAGACAGTTGAATTACTGCATCCTTGGCTCACCCTGTGCTCACTACTCTGGTTCTGCATTCCTGTGCCTACAGCACTTCCCTGAAATCTCAGGACATGCTTCCAAGGGAGCATTAGGCTCTGCTTTTGAAACCTCTGTCTAGTATCCCACTGCGTGACTAAGAATCTGGCAAGCAAATCCAAAGCCAAAGGCTGCCACCACTGAAAGCAGCTGTCAAACAGAAATTAAATTATCACCTGGGAACTAATTTTAAAGCTCAAATCCTTACCACAATTTAAGTTGCCTCATCCAGCAAGACAACAATATAAGACATTACTGACTTGACAAGCCAGCATCAAACAGGTCAAGCAAGACTACTTGGTGGACACTTCAGTAGTTACAGGAAAAGGGTCAGGCATAAAAAGATGGAGCCCTCTCGCTGTAAGACCCAAAGATGCTTGGCATGCAGCAAAGGGGCACTTAGAACCTGACAGTGCTGGTGACAGCACTGGTTACTGGCCAAAATTCCAGCAGAAATACACCAAACCTCCTTCTTCCCCACTCTTTTATTGGTAGAGCAATGCATGTATGTCCCCTTGTGTTTTTAGTATCACAAAGCTTTCAAACCTCATTTTACATGACCTGGTGGTATTAAAGTGTTCTTACCACGAACCCAGATAACAAAGCCCTTTTCAAGAAGAAAGCAAGATATGTTACACTTTTCAGGCTTCCAAGCCAGTATAAACAGCAGCATGCTCAACAGTAGCGAGTGAGCAGATGTGTGATGGTATCATCACCTGACAATGGGCTGAACTGCGTAATCACTTGGGGCTTTCCAAAAACTACTCACCGACCATATGCAGACACAGGGCTGTGTTTTGCCAATGTGCTCCATTTGTATAAGCTGGCAGCTAATAAAGCTATAAGCCCCATTTTAAGAGTAAAATTGTGATTAAACGTATCACTAAGCACACATCATGGTTATCTTCCTTCCTGAGACCTACGAAGCTGATCTTTCCAGATACATCTTAAAAAATACTAACAGTTAAGCATGAATCTCTCTCCAGGGGGTACTGTGAAAGACACAGCAAATTCTAAGGGCAATCTAAAGCACAAATGTGGCTTTCTAATTGGTCAGACGGTGTCCAAGGTTCTTCAGGCAGGACGAGAGCATCTCATCCTGGAGACACCCCTCCCACCTTGTCTGTAAGAATGCGACGGGTGCAGGGATCCCGAGGCAGGGAACCGGACCGTACCTTCGTGGGTAGGCTCTGGGTCAGGTGTCAGCGAGATGTCGTCCAGCTCACGCAAGCAGAGCCATTCTCCATCCATCGACACTCGGAATTTGCAAAGATAGATGGTCTCCATGGCAGCCTGAGTGATCTTGTCTGTGGTGGGGGTTGGCATGTCGCTTTGAGGCGTCAGAGCAGACATGATGACTCAGCTGGTACAACAACAACGGGAACAGGGGGAAAAAATCAGGACTGAAAAGCTTTCCGAAGAAGAAAATGAGAAATACCTTGCTGTTAAAGGACAGATGTGCTCAGGGCCACCCAAGCTGCTCTGGCCTTTTCATATATAAAGCAAGGTAAAAATGCTGCTCCTTCAGGCTCCTCTCTTCCTCCCTCCTTGCCACCAACTGTTGTTGTCTTCAGCTGTGCTAGAGGCTATTGATCCTAAGCAACCACAGGAGACCTGGCTGCTGCATCAAAGCCAGGAGATAGGAAAAAACAAGGCAAAAAAAAAAATTATATTTTTTTTAAAAAAAAAAGAAAAGCAGGACAAGGAAAAAGAATGGCTTCCTCTGCTGATTACCCAAGCGAAAACAAAGGAAGGACACAGAGATGGATATCCAGTTTTGCCAGAATCACACTGCTGGTCTCTTTCTCCCAGCAAAGCCGGAGTGCCGACAGGATTGGCTGTGCGCAGTGAGCAGGGTGGTGACCAAAATGGCTGACTAATGAACTGAACTGAAAAATCAGGCTCATGTGATCAGCTGCTCCGAGCGGAGGGCAAACAATTCCCAGGATGCTGATGCAGGGACAGCAATTAGGCTCTTTTCATCCATAGCACCTTTTCATCGGACTGTGCTAGTCCATTTGGGAGCAAGCATAAGGCACCACGCAGGTTTCTTATCTGTCACCTTCATATTACAAAAGAGGCACAAGCTTGCAGCATGAGGAATACAAAGCCACATTTGTATTCCTTTCGCATGCCTGGATGCCACTACAGGAATTAAAGTATCACCTTTGGTTTCACAGTAGGTGCGCAAGTCACAGTTTGTGTTTTAGTCGCTGTGCTACCTTCCCAAAGGGTACCTTTGAGCTAAGATTTCCCACACACAAAACAACGTTCAGATGGATTTATTCTTTTAGGAAACAACGAGGGGGGAAAAAAAAGACCTCGCTGCAAGCACTTCAGTGATCAAGGATTAAGCTTTTTTAGGAGGGCACATGCACACGGAAGAACAATGAGAGTGAATACCACAAACATCTATAAGATACATGACTGAATGTTAGTGCTTCAAAACCTCATCTGAAAATTGGTACAGCTTTGGTGAGGCTGATGAAGGAGTATTGCCCCTCAGCAGGCAGATGAGCTGGCTTCCAGTGACTCAAAAATAGGTGACAGCGCTGGGCTGCTCTGTCCCTTCCTAGCCAGCTCCATCTCCTCCATTTCCCCAAGCCACCTCTCAGGGACAAGAGGTCCCAGGTCACAGGCAGCCTCCTTATTCCCAAGGTCGCTGTTTAACCAGGGCACAGGACACAGTGTCACCACCCACCTGAGCTGTGGTATCAGGCAACAATAAATTTATCTTGATTCCTGGGTGGCTCCAGTATACCTATGGAGAGCAGTACGGCACATCTACCTGAAATGGACGCCTAGTCCCCTTAGCTAAATTTGGACAAGGCTGATTGTTCACCAGAACAGTATATTTATAGGAACACATGAATGATTAATGCATTGGACCTTATTCTCTGTACTTTCTCTTCCCTGAAGAAATACAAAGATGTACATCTATTGCTTAAGAATGTGCAATACAAAACCTGATCATTTGACAGAGTTCAGCATTCCAGTGCATACAAATTTTTGAAGAAAAGCATTCATTACGTAATAACCTCCTAAAACTGGCAAAAAGGGTTAAGAGCTACCATTTCTGACAAGCAAGAGGAAGAAGTTGCTTCTAGTGAAAGCCTCCTGCTCAGTGCATGCCATTTTGACTCAGCAACTCTTTCTCCCCCCAGACCAAAGCAAACAAAGAGCCATGGAGTGTGTTATTACAGTGACGCAAAGGAGAGTTATTTCATGACCGACAACAGCCACTATTGTTCCTCTTCCCTGAGAGAAAATGGGGCTTATAAACTGTGCTGACAGCATTTTAACTCCTGTGATATTTATACATCTTGTCATCAATGACAACCTGCAGTTTCACTGCTCTTAACCCAGTGGAAGTCGCCATATGCAAACAGCTACAGGAGAACAGCGGGTCCCTCCTGCTAACCTTCTGAAAGAGTCTAAGCAAGCAGCAAATGATCAAGATAAACTCCTTAGAATCAACACAGTACCATAAGCTCTTGTGTAAGGTGTTTTCCAACATATCTAATCCTCAGACAGTTTAATTCCTTTTTGGTTTGAACTAATTAGGAATGCAAACAGCGTTAGGTGTGACCCAGCAGTTCCCATTTCAACAACACAGGTCTTCAACTGAACTCAGCACAGGCAAGCTGAATCACAGCATCACAGCAGAGCTCTGTTAAAAATAAGTAAGTAACTGTTCAACTTCCACTGGATTTCTTTTATACAATTTACATCTTAACATAAAGAAATAAACAAAGCCAGTCTGCCCTGTCCACCTCAGCTATATTTTCAGGCTCTTCTACGCCATGTTCCTGCTGCAAATACTCCACAGGGATACTTAAAGTACTTGGAAAATAATTTTCCAACTTCTAATAATTTCAGTTTATTAGTTGGGTTTTTTTTTTTGCTTAAAACAAAGCCTTGGACACAACACACCACTTAACAATTGCCACCTTGAAACAGAGCTACTTCACCTCTCTAAAACTGTACCTTCTAGTCTTGTAAGAAAAAAATTATATGTAGCATAGATATACTCAGAAACACTGATAAAAAAAAGAGAAAGGTATCAAATATTTGTATTTTCATAAATTCTGTGATAAAACTACTGTGCAACTCAAGGCCTACTGATAAAACTCCATCAGGATTCAAGGGGTAGTCCATGGATGAAAGAAAACTATGTACAGGCATATATGAAGAGGAGCTATTCACGAAGAACCACTTTCTCAAACAAGTCAGACAGCTTTGGCTGGTCTTACAAAACCCTCATGTTAGCCACACTTTGGCAAAAGCAGACAGAGGCTTTGGCTAGATGACAAAAAAAGGCAGTTTTTGCAAAAATGTTCTCATGAGGAAAGAATTAGAAATTCTCTGTGCTGTAATTTTAAGACTAACCACCTGAGAGCAAAGCACTCCATCAGCCACCAGGATTTGAAAGCTCAGCTATACTGCAAAGTATTTTTAGTTTCAAAAGCTGAGTAACTTAGAATCATCCAAGCAATAAAACCCAAATTCCCAAACAGCCTTTTGGGCTCCAAGGGGCACCTTTGGGTGTACTTTCACCTTCAGTGCCAGCAAGCTGAGCTTCAGACATTAAGATAAAACCTTCCCCATCACTGTGTACAGCAAAGCAGCCGTACAGTAAAGTCCCAGTGTTGGCAGATGAGACTGTTACTTCAGACTATGAAGAAATACAAGTCTTTATATTGCAGCCTATGACAAATATGAATCATAAGCAGATTCCTCCAAGTTCTCCTAATGCCTGTAACCTGTTTGTGGCTGCTCTATCAGACCCAGAAGCCTGGCAGCCTGGTCCAGTAAGGCAGCTCTCAATTTCTAAGGGAAACAATTCTGATATTCCTATTTTCTGCCCATGCTCTTGCCTGACATGCGAAAACCTCCTTCTAGCAAACCTATGAACATGACTTTTGCTCCCTCTTTCACTTCAGCTTCAACTCCACATCAACATGCTATCCAGCAATGGCTCTACAGGTTGCGATGACTGCAAACAGCATCAGGGCTGCGCCTGCCTCAAGAACCAACAGAGCTGCTAGTCCACAAATCATATGCTCTTCCAATAGCCTCTCTCCAAGCAATCTCTTAGGTGGAATATAATCTGAGATAAAACTAGTAACAAAGCATCTACACTGCAAGGCCCGTTTCTGACTCTTCTGTCAGCACAGATTCATCTATTACCTCAAATAACAGCAGCACTTTGAACCCTGCATGCTAAACATGTAAGCAGGCAAAAGAAAGTGTAACAACCTGAAAAGCAGTGACACAATTCCTTAATTTCTAGAATAAGTGACAAACTATTTTTTGTTTCCTTACTGTGAAATGCAGAGATATTATTTAAGGATTCAAGTAAATCCCCTAATAGAAGATACCATTAAAAAAGAGGAAGGAAAACTCTACTTGAAGTATCATGGTACTGGGCAGACTTTCAGTGGGAGCAAGGAATTATTTTGGCAGGGTTTTTTTTTGTTTGGTTTTGTTTGTAAAGACAGCATAACCAAGTGGCTTTCATTGTAGTTCCTGCAGCTCAGCATGTTTAAGTAAATCTTCTTGTTCCTTCTGTCTGTCTGGAAACACCTGTATCTAAAAAGCACCTTAAAGTACCCTTCAATCCTTTTGTAAGACCTCTCAAGAGACAACAATTTAAAAATTGGGTCGTAACAGGAAAAAAAAAACAAGACTAAATAAACCTCCAAAAATTCTGAAGTATTGACTTTTCGGTGTATTGGTCTGTACCCCCACTATAACACATAAATGTCAATACAGAGTAATTATTTTTATTACTAATCATGGGAATAATAGCCTTCAGGTGCTGAAGGCAGGAACTTGTGATGCAGCAGGAAACACCCTTCACTTGCATTACTTCTTTCGTTTCACAGCTACATAGAGAGAAACTAATATTCATAAAGTGTATCACTGGGATTTTTTAATACATATGCAAGCTGCAAAAATAGCCTTCTTTACACTCCTTGGTTTATCTTAACTCTAAAAGTAATTCCAGCACTGAAGGATCAAGGGAAGCAGACATGAAGAGTCACTTCAGGTACTACTGGAAAAAGGAGAAGCAGAGCACAGACATGACAGTCTTCATAACTCCGATCATGTGTAACATCACCGCACAGAATGACTGTCATTTATAGGAGATATAAGAAGGGATAATACCTGTAAGGCCACATTACTCTACAGGTAGTCAGGATTAGGGGCAGCATTTAATCACACAACATCCTGTCTACTCCTGAGTGAGGTTCAACACACTGCTTTAAGATCAACCCAAAGCAGCAAGTGAACGAGCAAGACTGCAGCAGAATCCATTACTCCTGCTGCTCAATGATAAATGCTCTTACAGACATGAGAACTGGGAAAAAACACAACAAAAAAAGCAAGACATGATGAAAAAAATTATTTACAGACAGACTCTACCCCAGGAGAAACAGAGTCCAAGACACCATGCAAGCAGATCATGATCCATGCTCCCCTCAGGCACTACTATCACATCAATCACTGACGCCTCCTGAGGAGGCTTTGACATAGGATATTGCACAGACATCTATTACCTCAGAGTCAGCAAAGAACAAGCAAACTTGCATGTTTATTTTATAAGGGTCTTCCACAAAGCCTACATGAACAGCCACTGAAGAATAAGGCTCACACGAGGGATAAAGTGTTGCTCAATAAGTGAGGTTTTACACTAACTCTTTTTGAACCACTGCTGCTCACCCCAATGCCTCAGTTTTGCCACATCTACACAGAAACTTTCTTACAACAAAGTTTAAACAAGAAAAGCATGATGGCTAAAGTTACATATTTTTCTTAAAAGCTATTATCTATCAGAAATAGCTCAGTACTTTGCACGCACATCACAGGACTACACTCGGTAAAAGATTTCCTGATTGGAGGGAGAGAAATAATAATGAAGGCTTTGACAGGAAGCTGTCAGTTTAAGCAACTCATTGGGGAGGGAGTTTTGGACTGTAGGCAAAAGTTTGCTGTCAGAAACAGCCCTTCATTAGCTCAAAGCAAAGCTGGGTCATTTCACCTGCTGCTGGCATTACAGAAATGGACTTTTCCTTCACGGGTTAGTGCTCTGCTGAGGTGCGGGGGAGTGAAGAGGGAGGAGGAGGGCAAGAAAGTGGAAAAGATACTCACCCCAGATAATCAGCTAATATGTGAGTGAACACTCACCTGGTGTATAGGCAGGAGGAGACACAGCAAAGGCAAAGAGGTGGGTCACCCACACCCTGGCCCAAGCCCAGAAGCTGCAGCTACCCACTCCTTTCAAGATGGATGGATTGAAAGGGAGAGACTTCTTCTATACGCACCCATACACATAATACTACTTCACAGTACTCCGGCTTACCCAAATACATCACAAGAACATTACAAGGAATCTTACAAAGCAGAAAACTGTTTGCTACCCATCCACTCCACCCCACAGGCAGCAACACACTTCAGCCTCTCCAAGTACCCAGCATAAACGCCCTCGCCTTCGGTCTGCCCTCGATGCTAGCACCGGGCGGATGCCCCAGCGGGTGTTGCCCCCCACGTAACTACACCCCAAGCCAAAGGCAGGGTGCTTTCAAAACCTTACGGGCACCGCTCCACGTACCAATCGCCGCCGGAGCCCCCGCCCTGCCCGGCGGCCCTCAGCCTTGCCGCGGCACCTCCCGCCCCCCCCCTCACACGCACCACCCCGCCTCGAGGGACGCTCCCGCCGCACGGGGAGGAGCCGGAGCCCCGCAGCTACTCACGGGCTCCGGCCGGCCCCGGGTAGCTCAGCACCAGCACGGGCAGAGGGTCCCCGCCGCGGGGCGCCGGGGGTCTCCACACACCGGGCGGCGCGGCGGCGGCGCCTCCACGGCCGGGGTAGAGGAGGAAGAACGGCGGCGATGCAGGCGACACCGCCTCCTCCTCCTCCTCCTCCAACGCCGCCGCTGCCTCCTCTCTGGGCTCGTCCCGCCGCTCCATAGCGGGCGGCAGCTCCGCAACGTCCCCGTCCCGAGAACTTTCAGCCAGCGGCGGCACAAGCGACGGCAGCTCCGCCTCCGCCATCGCCGCCCGGGCCCCGCCCCGGCCGGGAAGCAGGGCCGCGGCCCGCCTCGGCCCGCCCTCGCTCGCTGCGGGGTGGGGCGGCTGGTTCTCCGGCGGCGGCCCTCTTACACCAGCCGGGCGGGGGCTACCTGGCGCTGCCCGGGGCTCGGAGCTCGGCGGTGCCGTGACTGCAGCGGCCCAAGCCCAGCCCTGCTTCGGGGAGGAGCTCTCCCCTCGGCCCGGGGCAGCAGGCCTCCACTCCACTCCGCGAAGGATGGATCACCGTAGACTGACCAAAACCGGAAAACCAAACTCCAGGCGGTGTGGAGAGAGCCTTGCGTCCACCCTTCTGCTGCGAGGTTTTAGGGTTTTTTGCCTCTAGCCTCATACCGGTAATACGTCCTTTGTCATTGCACGAATTCGTTTTTCTCACACTTTTATCAAAAACAAGCTGAACGTACCTCAGCTTCTACCATAAGCCTCCCACCCTGCTACAAACACCACCCGCCTTGTTCCAATTAAATGCTATCTCATCACCTGTATTTCACTGTCTGTTTCTACACAGAGCCAGAAGCAAGGAAGCAGCAGCCTTGTGCATGTGAAGATGCCTTTATGGGACCAGAGCCTGCCCAGGGAAACATAGATTTTAATCTTAAGAAAACCCCTTTGTACAGCAACAAGGAAGGTGGACTCACACATGCTTTAACTCGCCCATAAAGAAAAGCCATTGCACTACGGCCTGCCTTCCCCTCACCTTCCCAAGGGCAAGATCCCATCAACAGTGTTTTCACATTCTCTGACAAGAGGTGACAATACAAGGTCCAAATATGTTCCTTACTATCACAACTACCACATAGACCATGCCACTTGGAATTTCACTATTTCTCTGAAGACAGTAATGAAGACTTCTCATTAAGGCAGGGCAGTTACAATGGACTGTAGTGCTGTCAATAAGAAGGGAGAACATGAATCTGCCTGTTTCTAAAGAATATCCTGCATTCAGTGCCCTGAGGTGAAGCCGAAACATGTTGCTGCTTTGCTGCAACTAATTTAACAGATGCTTTAACTCGTTTTCCAAATCTCAAAGCTGAACATTTGAATTTCAATTTTCCAGTGCTAGCAAGAGTGAAACAACACCCAGACTGTGATGGGAGTATTACGGAAGACAATGAGGAAAGCCTTGACAAAATTTAGGGCAGGAGTATTTCCGTATGAGCTATTCAATGTATTTCCCTACCTTCCATCATTAGAAATTTCAGGTTGTGATGCAGAAAAAGCACTGTCCACCTCTTTGCCACTGTGCTTTTTCTGCCCATGCTTCCAAAGGCAAGCCAGCCTTTCTCTGGATGCTGATGGCCCACCAAGGACTGTTTGCCATGTGTAGAAAGACAACATAGCACCTTCTGCCTCTACTTAGAGCTTGCTACACACTGCCTATATGCTTTTTAAACACAAATCATTCATATTGAAGTGCACAAAGGACTGTCTCTTGAATTTCTGTATGCTTGCTTGAAACATTGTAACAATGCAGGGGCAGGTACCTCCACAGCCATGTGAGGCAACTCATGTGAGATGTGGCTGTTGCCCCAGTGTTTAAATGTTAACCTGTGTTAAGTGCTGTTGAGGCAGACCCCACCACCAGCCCCTTCTGAGCAGAGCAGCCAGCACTCACTAGGTGGAAGCCTGGTGAAGACAAGTGCCATCCAGTATCACTCCGCAGTATTCTGATACCTTCTCTAGAAACACTGCTGGAAGCTAAAAAACAGCCCAACCCCAAAACAACATTAACCACAACCTTGCTCAACTTCTCACTTATTTTCCTGACCATCATCTATGGTCCTCCCCTTATTTGCACATGTCCATTTTCAGAGGGATCCTCAAAACCTGTTCAGCACCAGGGATTTCCCTTCAGCTCAAAATATCCCCCTAAGAAGCATCTCTTAGAACATTACAATGCCTTCCCTCCGATGGCCATACTCACAGCCTTCCCACAATCACTCATTCATAAAACCATATGGGAATGAGCTATTCATGGCTTCATCCAATCTCTGAACTAACCAACTGAGCTTAATGCTGTGGTTAATCTTCATTACAGTGCTGGGCCATCTGCTGGCTTCCTGTGCCAGGTGTGCCAAAACACTGAGCTCCCTCTTCTGTATGGCCTCAATCCCTACTTTCCTCAGGAGCGTGTCTGTGATGGTGCACTAATTTAGTATTCCTCTCATTTATTGCTTAGATGGAAGTTGTCAGAATTTTGTATGCCAGCGCCTAAAGCTTTTCAAGGGACCACAAAGCTGCCACGGATACTTACAGCTTGACTGCGGATCTATGAACCATCATCAGCCTTTCATTTTTGCACAAAGTGTGAAACATACATGGGCAAGTGCTGTAGTAATGAAATCTGCTGGATTTTTTTCTCATCCCATGTGATAACTGTTACACAACACCATTCTTCACCAGAAAAAGCACCTAAGCTACTTTTTATCCAGCATGCTATGTTTCACTGACCTCAGTTGCGTAGCTTGGCATTATCAGTGGTAGCCTCCACCATGATCCCAGTACAGGGTTAATATAAGGTGCAGTTTTGGGAAGCTCTGTCTCCCTCCTTGCTAAGGCTGGAATCAGCTCTAAGCCTTGCATTTCTCTCTGGGAAAAGCAAAAGGCTAACTCTGTTGGCTGCTGCTCACAGTAGGGGAAGAAAGCACAGGTCAAGGACATCTTTATCTCCACAGGTAATATGTTCTCAAATGAGAACACATGTTCAGCAACCTCTTGAAGGAAGCCTCAACTTTGCCTGCATAACCCAGGCAGTTCTATGGCAGGGACCGATTCCCAATGCTTTGTAGTTTGTTTCTGTGGAGCAATCTTACTTTTTTTAGTCATGGAGCATTTAGATGCCCTTTGGCCTGTAAGCGGCAGAGGGTAAACATGCAGGTCAGCAGAACTTATCATTTCACTGTTTTGTTCTATACTCCTACCTACCATATCAGAATTCCCTCTGAAATCACCATACATAGTTTTGCATCCAATAGATCCATGACATAAAAGGACTACAGAAAGTCTCCTTATTTCTGTTCCCAGCTTATTTTTCTACCTCTCCCTTTAACAATCACCTTTGAAAATCAACAGAATTGCTTCAGAATTGCAATTAACAGCATGATCCTGGCAGAAACAGGCCTAGAGTGTAAAGGTTGACATAAAAACCTATGGAAGGACATTTTGCTTGGAGAAAATGAGCAGAGCACACAAAAATAACCCCTCAAAACAAAACATAACCCCAAACAAACCACCTAGATACACTAGGGTTTCTGTACCATTCATTCCCTTTAAATGATTTCACAGGGAAAACTGACAGTAGTACCTCTCACATGCTATTGGAACACAAATTAAGAATGGGCCCTCCCAGGCTCAAGTGCAGGTCTTACCTGAGACAGACGGTGTTTGTTCAGGTTTTAAGAAAAACTCATCAGTCATTCCTCCTTTACAGCCTGAACTGGAGCTCCCAGTCAGAAATTCAGCATGCAGTTAAACGAGTTTACCTTCAAACTGAAGATGATGTTACATCTTACCTGTTTGTCCTGTATCAATGCTACTTTAGACCTGCAACAGCAGACAACAGTTAACATATTTATCATAGATGAATTTAATGTACTTATCACAGGTAAACAGCTATGAAATACAGGAAAGTCTTTGCTTGGCTTCTCACTGAATTCAGGAGGAGGGGAAACAGTATCTCAGGCCACATGGCATTTAAGTAATAGCTTTCTGCTAGTTAGAAAATTAGAGATTTAAGAGAGCCTCAGACTAGTTAGTTTTAAAACATGAGGGCAAAGAGGAGATAATCAGAACAACTAAATACCATAACCATATGTATCTCATTCTGTAGTTCAACACAGAAAAAGGGTGGACCAAAACTAGGCAGTAAAAAGGAAAAGGTGGGGGCAGCTGCACCAACCTTATTCACAACCTGCCCTCAGGTCACTCATCCCATTCCATCCCATCTCTCTACTGTTCCACACAGCCTACTCTATTCCCTTCGCTTCACACATCCCTTGCAGCCCCTCAAACCCAGCATTTACAGTATAGAAAGATGACAGCATTCCAATGGAGGAAAACACCTTAAACCACAGGCTGGATGAGGAAGGGTCCTGTGCTACTTTCAGAGGTGGCACCTTCTGGAAAGCATCCTCTGAAAAAAACCCAAACCCAAATACCACCCCAACCCCAGTCTGCTTAGGAATAAACACATCATCTTTTATAAAAATCTTTATTGGATTCAGAAGTGCTGCTCACAGCTCTCAGGAATGGAGAAAAAGAACTATCACTTAAGCTTCCTGCTTTTCTTAACACCCGCGCGGATGCCAGACAGCTCCCCAGCATATCTGTCCAATTCCCTCCGGACTTCACGGACCTGGCCCTTGCGGCGGATCTTGGCTCTCCGGAATTTCTCCCGGTGCTTAACCCTGGGGTTTCGATCGATCTTCCTCCTTTTGGGTGTGAGGCCTTTGTTCTTGATCATCTGGTAAGTGACACTTCTCTTTTTATTTGGATCCTCTCCATCCAACACTGCTTCTTCCCCAAGCCCGTCTTCACCTTCAGTTCTCTTCCTCTTGAGCTTCAACTTCTCCTCCATCATCTGGTAGTATTTTAGGGCAGCCTCTTCATCCAGGTCCGACTCATCTGAGGGTTCACCAGCAGGAGCCCGGCCATTAGCAAGCGCAGAAGCACGTTTGGATTTGGTTTTCTTAACATCCAGTGGGAGAAGCACTGCAAATTTCTTCTCCTTCCGTAACTTGTCTTCCTTCTTATCATAATAGTTTTTCAGAAGCATACGGACTTGTGAGGACAGCTTCTGATCTATAACAGCTAGGTCATTGATTATATTTCTATAAGCAACCAGCCGTTCAATAACGGGGTGATTATGAACTGGCATCCTCTTTGACTTCAAGACCAAATAGAAACTGATATTGGCACAGTAATTCAAGTAGAGATGATACTTGGTTTGCAAATAGCGGCTGCCTTTCCCTTGCGGGATAGTGCCATTTTTGACCATCTGCAGTAGTGGGTGCAGTTCATCCTTGAGCTCCATTAGCTTGACTTCAAAGTCCTCAATCAGCTGCAGGAGCTCAGGGGACTCCTGCTTCAGCAGCTTGAGCTGCTCCTTTTTGGAAAGGGCCTGCAAATCCTTGTCAATCTTCTGCCCTTTGCTGTCGTGGGTTTTCTGTTGATCAGCCAGATAGCCCTGAATCACATCCAACCCATAATCATCTTCCCCCAAGACCTGCACCAACCGTCTTTGGATGACCTGAGCTTCCTGCTCCTCTTCCTCCTCCTCAGCATCAACCTCTTGCTGGCTACGCTTGCCCTTGGCCTGGGCATCGCTCCCGTAGTCTGTGTCATAGTAGAGCTGCTTGCGCTGGCCCCAGGAGAGCTCGTGGGGAAGCCTGGTGTCCTGATGGCGCTCCTCCAAGTCACTTTCCATGGATAAGTCCCCATCTTCATCTTCAGCCTCGTTTTCCAACTCCTTTTCACCTTCCCCATCCTCGTCTTCACCTTCCCCATCATCCTCCTCCTCACCTCTATCCTCTTCTGCGCTGTGGTCCAAGAAAAGATCCACTCCTTGTGCTTCCTCCTTCTCCTCCTCTTCTTCCTCACCGTGTCCATCCTCCTCACTGTCCTCGGGCAGCTGCAGCCCCAGCACTTCCTCCTCCTCCTCCTCCTCCTCCTCGCTGCCTCCGGTCTCCTCCCCTCTCTCCAAGGCCGCCATCACCGCTTGGAACTGCGCCTCATGAAATTCCTCCACCTCGTCGCGCAGGCTCTCGGGGCCCGCCTGCCTGCCGGCCGCCTGCTCCCCGACATCCTCCTCCTCTTCCTCGGCCGGCTGCGCCCGCGGCCGCAGGACGGTGCCGCGGCGGGTCCTCATGGCCCCGCTCCGGCTCTTCCACCGTGCTGTGCCGTGTTTCCGCCTCCCGACGCTTCCGCTTCCGCCGTGCCTCCCCGAGACTGACCTGCGCTGTGGGGCTGACTCGTGGTGGCCCGAGGTCGGGGAGGCGGGCTTACCGCAGGAGTTAGGAAGCGTCTCGGCAGTGTGTCTCCTGGAGGTACTTGTACGTTCAAACCCCGCCGCTTGCAGCTACGGTTCTAGTTCATGGGCAAAGCCACTCCCAAGTCTGGAGTATAACTGAGGTTACTTCTACTGTTAGGTTTTTAATAGAGTAATACAGGGCCCTGAGGAGCTGTGCCATGCGAGCAGCCCCTAAGCAAGGAGTTCAATCGTGGCAGATATCAGCAACGAGTAATGCCACACAAAAATAAAAAGAGTGCCTTTTTCCCTCCTCAGGGCTTTTTTTCTTCGCCTAAAAGCACAGACACATGCAACTGCTGTCTGTGTAGTCTTACAACAAGGGGGAGGTGGAAAGCAAGATATAAAGTGCACCTGACGCTGTCCCCTTGTTTACTGAAACTTCTTACTACTCAGTTCCCTACAATCACATCGAACTTTCAAAGAGAAAAAGAAGTATTCGAAAACCTTTCTGGACACATCTGAGATCATGAACTCTTCCAAGTGCTTCCCATCACCCAGTCTTTCCATAACATTACTACTGGTCCACCCAGAAGCAGTCTGTTCTGGAGATGCAGGTAGCTGCGCCGCAAGAGCAGAGGGGCGCATAGTGCTGAGTTTGAGCTCAGAAACCCAAAGCCTGATAAATTAAGCAGACACGCATGCCCACAAGAGGAGCTCTGTGTAGAGCAAGTGCAGGTGCCTTTTTCTCACCACAGAACAGGTGCAGTGTTATTTATAAATACTCCTGCACACCTTCTTGTGGAAAAAGACCTGTCAAGCAGATACTAAAGTTAACTGAAACGGTGGGGGGATGTGGGTGTGTGCACAACTTTACTCACTTTTTGGTGATTCCTTTGAATGCTGGTAGATCTTGATAGCAGACAAGTCTCACTTAGGAGCCTTTCTTCTGACACCTGCGTAGTCACTTCTGGGTCTAAATTTTCCATGTATGCTCTTGTACCAGGTATGTTTCATCTGAGGCTAAGACACTCTTTCCAAATCCACCTGTGCCAATTTTCAGATACCAGCTCCTCCGTATACAGGCCTGCATAACAAAGAGCAACAAAAATCAGTTGGTTTTGGGGAGACACAGCATTAATTCAATTTGTTAGCCACACCTCAGTGGAAATCCTCACTTGATACTAGTTGGCCAGTAAAGCACAGCCATCTCTGCTAATCTGGTTTTGTAATCTTGCTGCTTAATCCCACCCTCTTTTGTATGAAGTCCACCCAGAGAAGTCTGCAGCCCATTTCTGTGTTGTTAAAATTCCAGGTAACTGTTGCAAGTGTGACCTGCAGAAGCTCAGACCTTCAGTGTGTCCCCAACACTTGCCATCTGACTGCCTTCACCAGGTAGTACCCTCATCTTATTTTATTTTTATTTTTTAAAGTCTTGCCCTTTCAAAATTCAGAGACTTAACATCAGACAAACTTCCACTTGGAGGTAAACCGAATTGATGTGTTATCTCTCAGTCTGAGGTTAATGTCTAAGAGCAGAAAAGAAATTGCATCTACAGACATGTGAACCTTCTCCAGGACTTGCTGAAAACATCATCCATTTCTGATGAAGCTAGAAATGATATCTGGTGTGAGTCAGTTCATCCAGTTATTGGGAACTGCTCAAGCCGAACCACAGGGGTTTGTCATAAGCATCAGTGGAATCACCACCACCACCAATACAATAATCACTGACTGCTGCAGGTCTGGGTTAACCCACCACTTGCTTTGCTTCCAAGTGAGAAATGAGGAGAGAAGCCAGCCATAGGATGGATTGCTAGCAGGGGTGAATTATCTGGAGATGGCCCATGCCATGGTGGAGCTGTCCTTTCTGCTCCTCGCCCAGCATGGCAAGGACACACAGAGACACAACAAGTTTGCCTCACTTTATCCAGGCACCTACCCAGCATCTGACCTGGGAAACTCTCATTCAGCAAGTCCAGGGCTGATGGGAGGCGCAGGACAAGTGAGGGGAGACTGAGACTACAAGGCTGGTTCCCATTTCTTTTCAAATTCTCAGTTCCTCCTCCACTTGCCTCTGCTGGTGATGTTTGCCAGCCCTTACCAAACAGCTGCAGTTCTTTAACGCCTGTTTCCCCAGATAATTTTCTGGTAATTCATAATGTCACACACTAAAAAGGGGTAGACCATAAAGGTAACAGACCGTAAAACAAATCTTCCTCTAAGGAGCTTGCAAGCAAGATCAGAATGCTCAGAGACTTGCAGGTGGCTGACTGGGACTAAAATAGCTCTTGTGCCACCATATACAGCCCAAAGGGCCTGTATGCAGTTGTATCGATTTAGCAACTGAAATTCAGGTGTGCTGAGCACTGGCAGTTGGGGAAACCCATCAAAATCAACAGAATCACACTTAATATAATTCTGCTCCATCTCTCCCTTTGGGCTTGAAAATGGTCATGGACAACTGTGCTTGTATCTTACCAGTGCTGTGTTTTATCAGTGCGGTTTGGCAAAACCGACCAGAACCAGCCTCTTCTGCAAGTGCTTTATTCTGCTGCCTGCATCCCACCATCTTGTATATTTTTAATGTGTTACCTATTTTCCTACAAAGGTGGCTGAACCAAATAGTGCTTTAGACAGACACCCCTACCACCTTATACTTAGCCAGGCTTATTTTTAACCTTCTGCAAAAGATGGAGCACATTGAACATCATCTTGCTGCTGCTGCTTCAGAAGAGAGCTCCACATGAAACTGTTGGCAGTATTTTCTGGGGAGGGGGAAAGGAAGCAAAACCAAATTTTGCCCTCCTAAAGATGGAGCCCTAGGGAGAAAATAAGGTTTATAAAGAGCTATGGCATAACCTGATGCCCTGCTAGGAGGTGGGCTTGCACCCGTCATCCCCCCCCCCCCCCAGGAGAAACGCATGTGAGCACTGCTGATGCAACACAACAGCTCATTGCATCATGCAGCTGCCAGAGGAGATGCTTGTGCTAGGAGAAGAAGCTCAGGGAACAGATCCCAGAGTGTTTGAACACCTTTAGGGTTAGATACCCAGCCTGCAAGGTCTAAACAAAGGAGGTGACAGGCTGCCCTTTCAGGAACTGGATGCCTGGCAGCATTGCCTAATGACATCAGCCTCTTGAGAGCAACCAGCCCTGGGTGAGCCCAAGGTGGCATGGGCTGGGTGAAAAGCCTGTATCTGGTCACAGGGCTGGTGCTCTGCTGCACAAGGAAAAGCTGGAGGATGCAGGAAGATTTACCATGTGCTTCTTACGTTAATTGCAAGAAACACACATCGCAGGAGGAGAAATTCAAGAAACACTGAAGCAATAACTGTGGCTAAGAACAGGCCAGGGGTTTGTACTTTGCTCTGCCCCCTGCATTTGTCCCCCAGTGCAGGTATTTGGAGGCCTTTGCTAAGACTGGGCTTCCCTTAAGGAGTGGGCTTTTCCGTGCAAGTCACATAAGGATCCTAAAGACAGCTTTCAGTTACATAAGGGATCCCAAGTCTGGAGGAAAAAAGCCAAATCCCAGGTCCTCTCCAGGATTCCCCTCCATCAAGAGAAGCCTGCTTGCCTAGTACCTCACAGAGTTTGCTCAGGACCTGACTCAGAACCTTTCATTAACCAGTAATGCCATGGAGTTCCTTTTCAGCACCAGTAGCCCTGAGGACAAGGTGTCCCCTAAAGACGAGGATGGTTTTGCACTAGCTTGTACTCAGCAGCTTTGTTACTTTGTGATGAATAGAACAAAAATGCACAGTAATATTGCAACCATCTGCCCCTCTTCACCTCTGAAAGCCAGAAGTCTTCATGCATTGAACTTGCCTGGTTTCAGTCCCCAGCCACATTTTCCACAGTGGCTGTGCTGGCCAGCTGGGCTTTTATTTTAGGAAACAGATAGCTGTATCATTTCCACGTACCCTTATAGGCAGAGGCAGGCTCTCCACTTGTGTTCTTCAAAAGAAGGGAAGGCACGATGAAGAGCTCTTTGTTGCTGTGTGTGGCCTTGGCCATCTCCTTGGGGCTTGTCCTGGTGGCAGGTAAGTGAAAAATGAAGAGCATGGACAGGTGTGCTTAAGTGATCAGTGATGGGGTTTGTGTAGTCAGTGATATTTCTTAACAGCCAAAAATACGACCTCAAATCCTGCTCAAGCACTCATGCTTCAGTGCTGCTTGGATACCTCAGGGTCTTTCTGCACCACAGAGCTGTGTGTTTAATTGCTGCCTTGAGGCCAAAAAAGCCATGACTATCTGCAAATTTAAGATTCTTTAAGCCCTTTTTGATTGGGTTTCTGAAGCAACAAACAGCAAACATGCGTGCTTGCTTTTCTGCAGTGGTAAGAAGCTTGCATGACTGTTACCTGCCAGATTTAAGGGATCCCAAAGTCTTTCTGGGTATCCTGTATATGGCTACAGCAAATTTATTTCTGATTAAACTATAATTTATTGTCTAACTCCATTGAATTTTCTGGATACTCTTGATTTAGACTGAGATCAGACTGTCATTCCAGCACACTTCCCAGTGTGGTTCACAGCTAATGGGTACTGACTGTACTAATCCTATACAACAGTCATCCTCATTCACAAGGTGGATCTGGTCCACAGAATTACATCAATGCTCGAGGATAACCATCCCAACAGCATGGACAGCAGCTTCCCTGCATTTCCTACCACTTTTGGGAAAGGGCATCTTGTTGCCTACCCAGGCAGGTCCTTGCAAAGTACTGCTTCCTATGAAAAGCATCCAGCTGTATAATTTATTTGCTGAAAAGACAGAAAATGTTGAGTTCATGAGCTGTGTTGGTTCAACACAGAGCCCAGTCTGGCTTTCCCCATTCATATACATGGCTTGAGATATTCATATACATGAGCAGCTTAGAGGGGAGGTCAATTTAGAGTTATGTGTAGCTATGGGGTTGCTGTTTGGACTACTTACATTGAAATGAATGTATGTTGGGGCTATTTGAACCTCTTCCTATTTTAATAAATTAGCCATTTGGACCTGCAGCAGGGTTTGAACAGATCTTTGGAATGCATTTGCTTCTTCGCTGTGCTGAAGCTGGCTTCTGTTGGGCTTCATAGTGTGTTACAGGACCAGCCAATATCGAAATCTGCATAACTGTTGAGGAGGGAGGGAACACCATCTTGCAGTGAATCATGCACCAGAAAATCTAACCTGCAGACACTTAAAAGGGCATGAGGAAATTTTTTATTTAACTACCTTCTTCCCAAAGGGACTTTACTGGGTTGGTACGTGAAGATACTGCTAATAAAGCCACCCTTTTCTGAGCTTTGTAATTTTAATTTGAAAACATTATACAGAATATATCTAATTTATGCTTACTGAAACCAAGAGTATTACACACGGAATGAAATGAGGACACTATTTTTAGAGTAAAGTCAGAAAAACTCTGCATATTCTATGAGTATGTTAATATACTTTTAGGAGATGAATTAAAGCCTGTTCCCAAACTTTTTGGAGCAATTCCCAAAACCATTAAAATCTGTCTTGACTATTGGCTTTGAATTAAGGATTTATAAGGAATTGCACACATTGTTACACCGAATACACCGGCAGACACCAGAGGAAGGTCTGTATGAAGGACAAGAAGCGAGAGACTTTGTATAAGACAAAAGAAAGGCCAAGACTCGAGGAGGTCACAGTCACATTTTATAGTGGCATTTGTACTGCTGGGTTGTGCTGGATGCAGTACAGAGAAATGCAAAAAGCCAGCCCTTGCTCCAAAGGGCTCAGTGGGCACATGCTATAGCAGGACGTGCTTTAGAGAAATAAAGAAAACTGTGGGAATATGCCCTTGGTAGCTTGCTCCACTGCCCAAAGTAAGGAGGCAAAGTAATTTCCTTCCTGATCAAGAAACTCTACAGTCATTCCTATTCAGAAAAGTATTCTGCTGCTGCTTGTCACAGAAACCGCATTTGTAACCACCAGGGGAATTTTAGGGTCACTCTGAGGCATCATTTACAGTTTTGGTGCCTTTTTCACAAAACCAGGATCTGCAAGGATCACAGAAAATAACCCAGAGAAAAGGAAGCAGATGAGACCAACATATTGTGGAGCAGGAAGGAAGCTGTAAGGAACCTTAGGTAGAAAACCTGGAATGCAATTGGCATGACATTGCATGGACTAGGTACCTGGAGGCTCTGCCAGTCAACACTGCAGAGACCTGTCCTTGCCTGGTCTTGCATACAGCTTCATGTAACAGTTAAGCTGCTGCCAATGGTAGCTAACAATCAGAAAACTTACAGTCCACCTCAGAGTCCATGTGCTGCTCCCACAGGCTTTGAGCACTATCCCTTTCATCCTGTAGCAACAGGGTCTGTTGCTTATAAAACCCAGCATCTTTGGACATGGAGATTAAGAGAAAAACCAGACATGAGCTTATACAACGTGTGTTTCTGCTTTGTTACTGATGTGTGCTTTGATAACTCAAACCCAGCTGCTGGGGTCAAACCTTTTAAGTCAACATGACTCTGAAGTCCTTCACAGATATGAACACAGGCATCATCAGCCTGTTTCTTCTTTCTCTCCATGGTTAAGCCAAGGGACTAGCAGAGTAGGAAAGTCCCCAGAACTGAGGTCCTGCTGAGCCCAATATAAACTGCCCCATCTTACAAACATCACTGGTTTTGGTACTTCTAAGCAGGCTGAAGATGCTGTTGGAAGAGTGATACCATAGTGATGGCTGTGAACGTTATTTCAGCAGCATTTAGAAATACAGAGGGAGGTAACAATAATCCCTTAAGAAGGGTATGACTGTATGCATATAAAAGCAGGGCTGGCTTATTATAAGTGAAGAGACCAGAGGCTCTGGTTTGAGCAAAATCAGCTAGCAAAGAGCCAGCTACTTAAAATCCGTCTACCTGCACAGTAAGAAGGTATTGCACACAACCAGGAACCTTCAAAAAGCCCCTGGGTGACAGATAGGATGCTCTACCCCATTTTAACTGGATTTCACATTGAATAGCAATAGTTCATATTGAACCTAAGCTGGTTCTTCTCTATTTAAAAACATCAAAACGGGAGCCGTCCCCACAAACCACAAGCATAAGGGCCACTTGCCTTCACTGCCAAGTCAGCAGGCTTTTGTATTGCTGGGTCCTGTCATGTTTTTTGATAACTGTATCCTGAAGGGCTTGAAGAACAACATATTACTTAAGGAAAACTGTTACATTGGCAAGATCAGGGACATTTATTTAGAGGCCAGATCCAAACTAGGATTTGGACTGCTGGAATAATCCTGGTGCATGACAGAGGAATTGGGTAACCTCCCCCATTCAGGTAAAAGCAGCACTTCAGCTCTGAGGTGTAGCTTGAGGCTTGCAAGGGAATTTTCTTCCTGTTTCATGAGAAACCCCTGCATGTTTGCCTCTGACCAGCCACGCAGTGTCCAGGTCCATCATTTGCTCCTTCCCAGTCCCGTCAGCTCTGCATACAAAACCATACTATAGATGAAGCAGGGAGGACAGTGGAACTCATCTTTGCCAAGAGGCTCATTTGTACCTGTTGCAACCCAGATTTTAATCAACCCAGATGCTATAATGGTATCTTTAATGCAGTTCTGGCATTTTCATCACTTGGCTTTCTGCTAAAGCAGGTTTCAGGGTTTGTCTTCTTGACTTTGGGATTGCATATCCTGTGCTCACAGGTTTTCCACGTGACCCTGAGGATGAGGAACATGTGCTGGTCAATAACAAGTGTCAGTGTGTAACAGTGACCTCAAAGTTCATCCCCTCCAAAGAAAATCCTGATGAAGAAATCCTTCAGAGAAACATACGCATCCTGTAAGTGGCAGATAAGTGTTACATGGAGAAGTGTTATAAGAGTTCTTTTTACTTTGCATTGTTTCCCATGTTCTTGCATTAAGGAATTGAACTGTTTTCTTTCCTGTGGGCTGCTTTCTATGGTATCTTGGAATTTGCCCTTTGCTTCATGTTTTTATAGCTCACATGAACCCATATGTGTTTTGTTCCTTCGGATACAAAAAGCCTTTTCATGTTTTAAGCAGTCCTGTTGTAGCTTTACGTAATAGACTCGGGAAGCAGAGTGTAACATTTCTACTGCTGATTAAATTTGAACCCAAACTGGGCAGATGACACGGGACTCAAAGCAAGCCTGCTGTTTATATAGGCTGGGAAAACTGGTTAATGCCTGAACTATCACAAAGGTTAATCCTATGAGGCAGATCTTAGTTGAAGAGTAGGATTTTGTCTTCGTTATTCACACAAACCTTACAGCAGTATGTGTGTTTTTGAAACATGGACCAAGTTCAGGCTCAGAGCCACAGGAGTTCTGGTAGAGCTCACAACACTGGAAACAGTAATTAAACATGTCCATGTCCTGAAAATTTAAAATAAAGGATTATCAGCACTGTCCCCTTCCAAGTGGCACTTTCAGAAATTGCTGCAGTCATCCTGGGGTTGCCTTTGAGGGCACTGAAGGGCCAAAATATGCTGCTCCTGGGCTTTGTTACAGAGAAAAGTTGGAATGCAAACAGCCTGAACAAGACAACAAGAGCTGAGAACTGTTCCCAGCAGAGTAGTCCTGCTTTAATAAGCAGTTTTCATGAGAGTGATTCTCTTCCCTCCCTTGCAGAGTCCCCCTGAAGGCTCGAGAGAACATCTCTGACCCCCTGTCCCCACTCAGAACCACTTTTGTCTACCGCATGACTGACCTGTAAGTAATTATTTACTAAGGTAATTTCCTAAGACTTCATCTCCCCAGCAGCATTGTCTACTGAAGCTCAAAACCATGCTTGAAGGCCAGTAGAGAAGGTGAGGCAGGGTCACTGAGGAAAATTTTCCCCACAGACTCTAGCTTTCATATTCTGTTACAGGCCAAGAAATTGTTATCTCCATGATTAATTCACATGAAAAGGGCTCATATTTACAGGAAATGTTTCATTCTGACCCTTATTCATCTCAAATGTCTTAAATATAAGCAAATTACACATCTCCTGCTTAACCCTCCCTTTCAGGGACCAGTCTTGACAATAGGAGTTTGACAACACTAAAAGCATGTGACTGGGGGTTCCTGTGTAAAACCTAAAAAGGCCACAATACTGTCCTAGCTCCATGTGCAGATCAGCAAGGAAGATGGGGGTTTCACCAGAGGCATCTTCTCATCAGAACTGTGAGCACTTGTTCTGTTCTCCATCTCTTCCAGCTGCAAAAAATGTGATCCTGTAGAAATTGAGCTGGGTGGTGAGATATACCAGGCCCAGCAAAGCACCTCCTGCGATGAGCCTGAAACCTGCTACACCTACAACCGGGACAAGTGCTACACTACAAACTTCCCATTCCTCTACCACGGAGAGACGAAAAACTTGCAAGCGGTTCTGACACCGGCATCCTGCTATGCTGATTAGCTCAATCCGCTGCCTCCTCACATTCAGTGTTCCTGTCAAAAATATTGTATAGCACCATTAGCACCTGGACAACAGTGTCCAAAATACCAGATCCCAGAGTAATGCCAACTTGCTTCTTCATACTGTTTTCAACAGCAGACTAGTGCCATCTCCCAAAAGCAGGTACTGGTTGTCAGATTTTTCATCCCTGGCACGTATCTGCAATGCTATTATTGTATGCCCCAGATGTTATCACCATATAGACCAGATCCTAAGCAGATGTAAATCAGTAATTCCCTTTAAGGGAACTACACAGATTTACAACACTGGAGAGCCTGTCTTTCTGGTAGTTTTCCAACAGTCTTCATCAGAGCAAGGCTGCCATGGACATCAGCTGGAACATCTTTGTATTTCCCTCCCTGAGCCGTCTCGAGCAAGCCTCTGCACAAGCTTTAAAAACAAGCCTTTGACTGCATTAGCAGAATTTGTGTCATTATTAGAGGGCTCTGGTACAATCAGATTTGAGAGAAAAGATGGGGGATAAGACCAAGAATTCCAATTTCAAAGGCCATATTCATTTGGGCGTTCTAAAACACTTTGACGGTTGCGAGCTTCTAGCTTGCATGTACATTTAGAGAAGACCAACAGATACCTCTACCCTGAATTCTTCTACAAAGTTGCCAGGAGCTCAGCTGTGCTAGGAATAGTAAACCCCTCTAGAACATTAGGTATTTAACTTTCCATGCTTATTTACTGATACTGGTGCCTTCTTCCACTCCTGCTCCCAGTTCAATTGATAAAAAACACCCACAAGATAGCTCAAATATCTTCTCTTGTTCCTCACTTCACATTTAAAACTTCAAGAAATTCCATGGAGGTGACTCAATTGCTCAAGCAGCACCCTAGCTAGGGATTTATTCCTTCTTTCATATCAGTAGACTTGCTTTTCATACAAGAAACCCAACTCAAATCAAGAAGCTGATTCTTTATTGCATCTGACATGAAAATGTTTTACTCTCTGTTGCCCACAGAGACATCATGAATGAGTGCCCAAGGTGTCCAGCATTACCCTTGGGATGGCTGGTATGTTTCTCACTGTCGTCAGAAATTGATTGTTAAGACATAGGCTGATCTGTGGCTTCACACATAATTGAAATAAACCAGCAAAAACCTTACTCCCCTAATTGTAGCTTTGTTAGTGAAACTTTAAATAAAATATTTTCTGCAGCAGCTGGTGTTATGTTCTTGTTATGTTCCAGTTCAATAAGAACTCAGAAAAACCCAAGTCTATAATCATATTCTTCCCTCCTTCACAGTGAGGAAAGCCTTCTGAAATACTGGGATAGAAATATGATACACTTGCAGAAGCTATAACAGATCAAGGCTGAACTGGTTTATGATTTTAGGATCAGCTCCACCTCACTGAGCTGCTTTAAGACCCTGTCAGTCAGTGCAGGACAGGAGTTTGAACGTCCAAACATCACCTAAATCACTCTTGAAACTGCAATGTGCAGATCAGAATTCTACCTCACCACGGCAAAGAGTTCCTTCAAGACAGGTATGTCAGGGGCTAGTCATTTGTATACAAGGTGTCTTGTTCTCCAAGAAAAAACAGTCTTGAAAAGAGCAAAGAGGACAGATTACCCTAACTACATTCTGTTACATCAGAGTTATGGACCATGTACTCAAAAATAAAAGATGGCAAAAAGATACCAACTGAGAGAAATGCAAAGGGAGGCAAAGAGACTCCTGCCATCTACTGACACAGCTGTACGTGTTTCAGGGGTTAGATACTAAACTCACTAACATCTCAGACATTTTCATCTTCAAATATGATATAAGAAATTAGTATGTCATGGTGAGGCTGCATTTCATCTCCCAACAAGCTCTTTAGGTTACAACTAGTCAGTCCTTGGGGCTCTGCCTCTAACTCTAGAACTTTGTGCCTAAATATGAAGTTTCCATATTTATTTGTGCATCCTGTTGTAGAAACAACAGAAGGTTCACCTCTGTAAGACTGGAAATCACACTGCTGCAGATCTTGGAAGCCCAGCAACACCAGCACAACAGACTACTCATGAGAGGCGTTCAGGAAGAAGGAAGTCAAAGCAGCTGTGAGCAAGTACTTGCTTACATCATCTTGGGCAAAGCAATCAGCCGTTGGGAAACAAGAAAGTGGCATTCAGTAAACTCCCTATGTGCTTTTCAGCTTTATAATGCATCAGGATTCATTCCCTCCATGTTTTCTAAAAAGGATAAGCCTACACTAACCTGGATTTTGTTAACCAGGTTTTAGGCAACTCAGAGCAACACAGCAAGTTAAACCAGGCTCTGAATCCTTACCTGAAAGGACAAGACAGTAAAATAGGAGCAAGTGAGGTCTACTTATCCCTGCAAGCACCCTGGAAAGTGTCTGCAACCTTCTAACCAGTGGAAGTGTTAATGGATGAGACAAATACCCCTTGCTGGAGGCTTAGATGTGCCAACAAAACCACACCTTGCTTTGAAAGATTCTGATAAAGTTCTCAAACGTGCAGCCACTACATCAAGTGGGGTTTTTCTGGCGAGTCCTGATCTTGGGGGGAAGAATGCATGCCTTGGTGCGAACTCCTCCGTTTCATTCTCTAAGGTGGGACAATTCCCCCTTGGGCTTGCAATACTTACGTACCAGGTCCTTGTTCTTCACAGGTCAGGGTGGTTCTTCAGCTGCATTTAATGTTTCTTGAATAATTACTTAGTGCATTTAAGCTTAACTCATTTTGCCTCAGACTTGTAGGAATACATTTCTATTTCATCTCCTCACAGACTACTTTAAGACTTAACTCTTCCCAGGTCTGTCTTCCTCGCCTAAACCCTGTTCTGTTGCTTATGTAATGTGGAGTTGGAGGGATTTCTTGCTAAACTATGGAAATTTATCCTCAAATCCTGTTTCCAGTTAGACCAAAAAGTTTAATTAGCAGCATAAACTACAGCACATATCCAGGCTGAGAGGAACAAATCCTTGAGCCCAAAGACATTCTTTTACAGTAGGGAATAAAGCCATGAGGGCAGCTTATTACGATAACAAGGCAAAGCTGCAGTTTAACTCACAAATAGGCCAAAGGGCTATGGGGCAGCCCAGTTCTTGCACTGCAAAGGCTTCAGCTGTCTTTATTAGGCATTTCGTATGTAGTTATTGCTAACAGGCTATGGTTTTGAGTGACCTCACGATGCTAAATCTGCATTTGACAGTGCAAGGTTTGGGCATGGTGAGATCTTTCTGCAGAAGTGTACCGCCTTATACACTTTGAGCTGGAAGGTTTTGTTTTCCCAGTAGGTGTGTAGATTGCAGCACCAGTTACACTTTAGAGGATTCAGAGATCACTTATTTCTAGTTTGTAAAGCAGTAAGCACAAAGTGAAAGCTTAAAAAAGCAGGAAGTTGTTTGTGGACCAGGATCTTTTTAGACAAAGAGCGGGTTACAGCACAAGACATCATGACTGCCTTCTAGCCAAGCCCAAGCATTGCTAAGATAGCCAAGTGGTTTGTGCCTGGAATTTAGTACTCCAAATCCAATCTTCAAACTGTCTGTCGTTTCAGAATTGACTCAAAACTACCTTAAGGCTTATTCTCATGTGAAAATGTTCTTCTAGGAAGAACTCAGCTACTAGTTTTATTCATTTTAAGAAAATTTAGAAATCTGTATTAATTCATGGTCATGAAGAGCCTTCTCTTATTTTGTCGTATCTCTTTAGACACTTTCTTGCAAGCTTTGGTTGACTCCTCTGGAGCTATATAATTTCCCCCAGCCACCATTTTCCAAAGGAACTGAAACAAGAGATTAAACATAAGCATGATTAGAAGCCTCAAATGATACTTAGAATTGAAGAACAAGGTAAAATACATGAAAAGAAAGGGTAAAAAATCTGGTCCATCTATGGCTGAGTTGCAGTTGTTGCTTGTGATGCAAGATCCAACTCAGCCAAGTCTCTTCTTCAGCACTGAGGTTTAAATCTGCTTTACATCCACAGTTAACACATAGCACAGGCTTTTGCACATGCTGATGGCATTTAAGAATGCCAGCCACACAAGCTGCAGAGCTACACAAGTCCCAGGTGTATATCACAATACCTATAGACTTGCCCCCAGAGTGGCACTTTGCACTGGTCCTTCACACTAAGCCTGAACAGGGGCATCGCAGCATTGCTTTCAAGACCCCCTGCTCAACAGAGCCTCAGCTGCTTTCTGAGCCCCCCTTTGCTATTACAGCAGTTCCTCCCCTCCAAAAGCTCCAGCATATAGGAGAGAAGAACTCGATGTTCCTGGTCTAGGCATTTTTACAACCAGGATATCAGGACAACACAGCAATAGCCACAAGCACATCAACCTGGGAATACACACAATCACCTAAGCAGATTCTCATGACTCCCCAAAGGCTGTTTGAGGCCCTTTTTTTCCAGGAATTCCTTAAAGGCCTGTGTGCTGTAGAGCTGTGTGACTTCCATCTCCTGAATTAAATTCCACAGTAGATCAAATTAAAACATTCACATTTCATATTTATGTACATTTCACATGCCTAAAGAAACCACACAGTGGGTATCTGTCCAACTTTCATGAAAACTTACCAACCAATACATATTTCAACTGCTAACAGCTCTAACTAGTTCAGATTTCATTTTTGCTTCTAAAAGCAATGAGGTTGCTTTGTGAACATGAAATTGATTTTATTAAATTGTAACCTATGGTCCATAATCTGATGTCCTGTATACTACACAAAGTCATTTCCCCCAGCAGTTTTGGCAAGCGTCAAGGCAGGAAGAGTTATTCTTCATTTTCTAAGTAAGCACACCTACCCTCACTAATTTGCAGTCTGTTTGCAGGAAGAGCTGAACAAAATGAGGTAGGTTATTGTTCAATTGTAAACTTTTCCTTTATTTTTAGCAGCATCAACTATAACTTTTGCATTTATATTCTTCTGAGCTCAGCTGTTCCCAGGCATCCTCCCTGCCAAAATTACTCCTTTGTCTTACAGACAGTGTTTCTTCATAAAACAGGAGCAACACTTGTCCTCAGCTTACCAGCCTTTTGCACGTGGCATGGTTTTAGTCATAGCAACTCCTCAGTTTGACCTTTGGAAGGACTGCCCTCTAGAGCATTAACAGCATTTTCCCTTTGTACTGTGTCCTAAGTGGGAAGGTGGAGTAATTATATTTTTTTTTAATAAAGTGGAAACTAAACCTACATCTAAGGCCAGCAGCTGAAGAACCTGCCTGCTCTTCAAACTCCTTCTAACAACAGCTTGTGCTATAGCTAAATCCAGCACCTTTGTCAAGGTGGGTATTGTAAGACAACTAAACCAAGATAAGCACACCCTAGAACATTCTTAAAAGAACTAGATGTGCAACAGCTATTTAAGCTTGATTTGTGCTTATTTGCCTTCTGAGGCTATTGTCCACATATTGGTGCCATGAAGCCACAGGCTAATCCAAGTCAATGAGCCTGTTTGAACCATGGTTATCTCAGCTTGGATAACATGGCCTGTTCCACATCTGTTTGTGGCTGCCAAGTACAATAAAGTGCCCAGATACATCCCTGTGAGAAAATCTCATAGCTATGTTACAGAAGAATGATACTGCTTTTGACTTTCACAGTACCTTTTCAGACCAGTTCTTCATACTCCCAAGGCTATTGATTGTGGCCTCTGGTTCTTTTAATGGTTCATTTGCTTTCTGGTTTCTCCATGTTTTGGGATCAAGATACCATGCTCCATATCTGATCTTCTCCCATTTTGTTTGGGAAGGGACCTGCAAGAAAAAAAAAACAAAAAACAAAAGCCAAACAACTATTGCAATGTTCTTTCATCATCTTGGCATTTGTCTCTCATGCCATAGGCAGTACAGACCATCGCAGAACCTGAATGCCACCTCTGAAGGGACTACAAGGGATGATCTTGTATCCTACAACTACACAATATTTAGGTAATAGCTGATGACAATGACTAGCAATTTTTTCCCTTCCCTCCCTGTAACTCCCCTCAAAGGCAAACAGTATTTAAAGGTACTTCTGGAAATCTCTACTCTCTAGTCATCTGGCCATTTTTTAAACTTACTTTTGTAAGAACCTGGGAAGGAAGCATGTGAGGTTCATACTTTGGGAGCCAGAGGCTCCACCACAAACCATCCAAACAATTAGATCTTTATCAAGTATAAATGTGGGGTCTCTTACCTTAACCTGACAGGGCAGGCTCCTTAGGTAGTAAGAACTCCTGACAGCTAACTGGGGAGGTGAAATGTCCTGGCTCTTGAGCTGCTTTGTTTCCATGTTGATGAATTTCACAGCATTATAAAGTGAAGGGACAGTGGCCTCCCATTCACGGCTGGTGTTGAGCAAGCTCATGAGGGTATATTCATCAATATTCCAGTTCCCTCCACCCTGGAACAACCACCCCAGGAGAGCCAAAATGGGGAAGAAATCAACATCTCCTTAGTAATACTTTCTTGCATCTGTTACCCCCTCCTTGCCATCTATACTACTGCTAAACTCAGCATCATAGTTTCAGCTGATCTACAAGTATGCTTGCATTAGAATCATCACAGTGACAAGGCAAGCACAAAGACAGTTTGGATCCAAACATGCATTGGTGTATTAATTTCATATAAAAGGGGACTGCTACAAGGTGAGGCAGTTAAATGGCATTTGGACATGGATGGCTTCCCTGGGGAAAAAATAATGTTCTGCAGCAAACTTCATTAGTATTTTTGCATAGCAATATTTATTCCTTGCTTTTCATTTTGGTGGGCTGAGCCCTATTAGTCCCAACAGGACAGAGCTGTGAGTCAAACGTTGGTTTTGACTTTGGCTCTCAGATTTGCACATCCAGAGTCACATTTTTACTTCTTGAGTCCAAACACATGTAGCCTAGAAAGTAGCAAATAAGTTTGCAGAATCAAAGAAAGCAGGTGGTGGCAGTTCTGTTTTACTTACCAAAGACATAACCCAGTCACAAAAATGCTTGGTTGCTCGCTTTATGTGTTCATCAGAGGGTACAAATTCAGTCAGTGTGGCCTCCTTTTATTCTTGCTGCTGCCTTCTTGGGAAGCTGTGCACATGGGGTTTTGACTTGAGACTCGTTGCCACTGCAGGTATTAATGCAGTACAATGTGAAACATCCTTTGATTATCTGCCGTGGCAGCTGTCATCAGTCAACCTTCAAAATAGAAAACTGTAGCTGTATGCATCCATCACCACATCTACCTGTCACTATCAGAAGTGCTTAGGGAAGAGTCAAGTGATAGCACTTACTCTGACTCAGCTAATTCAGCCTGCAAAACTAACCACCAGCAAAGCTGTCTCCTTGTGATTTTGAATCACTCAGCATCAACCATTACTAGTCTCTGAAAAGGGTGGGATACCAATTAATCAGGATCACTGAGGAAGGCAAAGGAACCTATCTTTTAATGATAACTACTCCCATGGCAGATTGATGCAACTTTTAATTAAGTGCTTAAATTAATTTTTCCACTCATCTCAGAAGGGGGCATTCAGAGCCATTTGTGTTGCTGTCTTCACCTTGTGCTGTACTCACTGTACTTGTGTCTTGGAAGCTGTTACTTTGCTTTGCATGTCCTCCATATGACCCAGCACCTCCTGACCAAGTTGGTTCTCCTGTTCATAGTCACTGTAGCCAGCCTTACTCTTCAGTATCATGTCAGGATCCAGGACACCTGCAACCTCTCTCAAGATCTGCAAGCCAAGCAAATGGACATCCTGTGATCAAAAGCAACCTCATTGGAGGAAGTCTGCTTGGGAGCTGTGTCAAGGACTGCCTGACATGCAAGTACCTACACAGCTACTAGCAGTTAAGGCAGTTCATAGTCCAGAAGCCTCAATTTACAGACCTTTTCCAAAAAACTCTAAAGTATTAATTGCAGCTCAGGC
Source organism: Psittacus erithacus (assembly GCA_009867235.2). Classification (NCBI taxonomy): domain Eukaryota; kingdom Metazoa; phylum Chordata; class Aves; order Psittaciformes; family Psittacidae; genus Psittacus; species Psittacus erithacus. The sequence continues at coordinate 3,701 of WYDI02032415.1, read as the reverse complement.
TGCTTGCTAGAACTGTGAATCATGCTTTAAGTCTAGTCTCTGCCATCTTCTATGGCCATCCGCTGTATCGCATAGGAAGCTTGCCTTCAACTACTTTTAAGTTTCCTTCTTTTCAGTACAGTCCCTGGTTTCCTGATCCCATTGTCCCAGTAATCATAGCCTAGGATCACGGAGAGCTCTGCTGTTGCCTCATCTCACAGAACAGACACCCAATTCCCTTCTCTGAAATATAGGGCTTCTCCCAATGTACCCATCTATCATGTTATTGCATCCAAACCTTAGGTGAGTATATCCCTTTAGACAAGGCTAAACAATGCTAAGGCACTCCACTCAGTTCTCCCATCTTCTTTAGCATAAAGCCTGTCCTTCCAAAAGGCTCCCAGCTCTCCCCTGCTCCTTTTCAGAGGTACTAGAAGCAAAAAACTTAGTTTTGCCACTGTATTTGGTCACTATCCACCATCCACAACATCCAAACAAGCACATTCTGGAAGTTCCCATATGCACAGTAGGTAACCTGCTACCTTTTGCTTGCATGAAGCAGAGCAAGATCAAGAACTGCAGACAAGGAAGAGAGGGAAGATTCTGTAAACATGCTGAGAAATAAAGCTAATGAGATATACTTTGCTGTCTTGGGTGTATTCTTAACAATTATGATTAGAGTTACTTCCTGCTCTATAATGTCTATTTGTATCACTGCCTGTTGATAACTTAGCAGATAGCACGTTTTCTGTGATCTGTTGAGGAATCAATTAGCCATTTACAATACTGCTCCACAATTAACTTGCCAGCAATTTGGACTGACCATCTAAATACAGGTTAACATTAATATTATTTGCCTTGGTTTTAGTTTAGAAAGAAACAGAACTTGGTGTGTGGTTTGAATTGACAATAGTAGCCGCCGCCTAGGTTAGTTTCCTGTTCCCACTCTTCAAAGAAACAATGCTTAACCAAGGTTACAAGATGATTACCTTTGGGGAGGTGCTTTTTTCTAAGCATGGGTAGCACTCTGAAGGATACCGGCTCAGACAGCACTCTTACCTGAGCAACATAATCCTTCCCGGCTTGCTGCAGCAGGCTGAGCTTGGAAAGACAGACCTGTGCTCTGCTGCACTGGTTCCTTTTCTTCCATGGAGCTCTGGACAAAGATTTTGGTGTGCTGTTCTCAAGGGTAATTGAGACCGGCTGCTTTTTGCCATCAACAAGCACGTTATCAGGTAAAGGAGGAAAGACATCTCTGAAGTCATCTAGACCATTCTTCAGGAATATCCAGCGCTGACCAGTAAGTGAGTTGGAGAATCTTGGTCTGCTTTCTTGAAAGCCCTTATAAGACATTCTCCCTTCTGTAAGCAAATTACATCATGCAGAGCTTAAAGGCTGTATTCTAATGAAAAATACTGGAGTACTTAAAGAGCACAAGTGGATATTCAGCTCCAGGTATGTTCACCCACACCGGCCAGCGTCTTGTTGCTGTTCAGCTCTTGAGAAAAGCTTATAAAACACTGACAACTTGCATGAAGGACATCATACACTGAAAACCAGCATTTCAAGCACACAAAATCCTGTCATTACAAAAATTTGGTTTTAAATAAAAAAAAAGTTATAGAGCTTCTGTTTCAAGACATTTTATACATATGCCTGTTGCTTTACTGATAAAAATATTGTAAAGCTGTATGTTCAAGATGACAAATATTCCTAACACCTCATTTCAGTTAACTATAACTTGTCGAGCTTTCAGCCATTCCACAGTTTTTACCTCTATTGGCTTTAACAGTCAAATGGCAACTGACAGATGTTTTAAATTGGTACTTTCAGTGCCCTAGCAATATAGTATAATACAATACAGTACTTGCTTGCTAAAGCATAACAAAAACTAATAGCCTAAGAGGTTGTCTTTACAGATTATTAATGTACTTGCAGTATCAAATAGTGCAGTATCACACATTTTACACAGATGTATAATGCATATTTTATACAGATATATACTCGAGAATTGCTTAATCCAGAGGCAAAATACATTTTAAAAAGGTATTAAGAATTAGAAATATACATACCTGATATTTTACAGCTCAGACAGTAAAAGTACCTTCAGAGATAAATGCTATCTTATTCTATATTTACTCATGTATAGAAAGTTACCTCCAAGGCACTCTGCAAGAAAATTCCCAGAAAAATCTGAAAAAGATGTAAGAAAACATGCAGAAGCTAACACTACAGCTGTGTTGCTTGGACAAGGAAGGCACTAACTTTAAGTCCCTGCTGGCATAATACACTAAACATGTTTGTAGTTGGTTGCTGTGGAAACTAGATTCAGAACTCCTTTCCCGCCTAGATCAAAAGCTTTCTTCACACACAGAAACCTGTGGAGAACTCCTGGGAACTGCAGAGAAAAATACTGGAATTAGAGCAGAATTTTCATTTGCCACAGCAGTTATCCTTATCTTTTCAACACCCACACTTATTTATGACTGAACAAGCAAAGTTTTTGCTGCTGCTGGAAGATGGTGCAATACACTGTTCCCTGTGCCTTTATGATGTGTTCTTTACCATCACTCTTTAAGAAAAATACAAGCAGCAAACATGGGTCAGGTCTGGTGTTACCTCTTCTTGTGGGTCTGAATCATGACACAGACTGGTAGATAAATTTAAAAGAAATGACTTGGGACCACTGGAATAGCTTTCTTTAGCAGTTTGTGGAATACATTATGCTAATTCCTCAATCAGTTCTTATTGTGCTGCCTAAGCCTATCAGAAAATTTATGTACCTACTGGAAGCTCAAATAAAACAAATGCAAATTGGTGGCATCCCAGTACCAGCAGATACTGGGTTGATATTCTTTCCAGCATTAAAGTGTATTTGTGCACTCCAACATTCAGTTCTTGTCAGAATGTCAAGCAGCAGGGGACCTCTATCTTGGGCTGTAACCCAGGGAAGGTAAAGCTCAAGTGTGACAGGAATGACTTTCCACAATTGGAAGGGTGGGGGAGTAGAAGCTTACAAATCTACAATGCAAGACTGAGAAACTATGAATGGTTTACACTTAGACCATCAAGTGATCAGTTTGTTTAGCCTGACAAAACAATCAAGAAAAAGACTAAATAAATCAAGTTAATAACATTGTATTAAATGTAGCCCACAAAAAAACTTCAACTCAGGATCCTCTTAAAGAAAAGCTAAAGCTTACTAGCATACATATACAGACCAGAAAGTAATCACGCATAAATTAAACAAATCATACTTTGCACCCTTTAACAGTACCTAATGATTCTTTCAGCAAAGTTCCTTATTATGTTAAAAATCACATTCTACTCACAGCACAATATACTCCATAGATTCCAACCCTAAAACAACATACATTAAACAAAATCTCCAATTCTCACCTCAAAGAAAACACTTAACAAATAAAAAAACCCACCAACAAAAGAAAGTAAGTGGCCCTTTTCCCCCCTGAATTTAAGCATTTCTGGCTTGATGAGCTCATGGCAATCAGACTAATAGGTGTGCAGGAGAGAAGGGGGCAGGGATATAAATACTCACATGGAGCTCCTCACTAGGTTAGTGTCTGCTTTTCCTTTGTAGTAGCTGAGAAAGTCATAGCAGCAGCAAAGAAACTGTTGGAAAAAGCAAAGTTTTATGCGAAGTTTTTATGTTAGAACTAGTTAGATAGAAGAATAGAAAATGATTGCAAATTAGTAGAGGGCCT